>JAKTVN010000042.1:0-96916 GCA_030557235.1 Nakazawaea populi
CAACAACAACAACAACAACAACAACAACAACAACAACAACAACAACAACAACAACAACAACAACAACAACAACAACAACAACAACAACAACAACAACAACAGCAATAATAGTGATAATATAGACCGTTACACGGTAGCGCCTCAACCTGAGAAAATAAGCTCTTTCGGTGGCACTCCGAGGAGATTGAAGCCGATGGTGGAGTCTCCGTTCAAATTAAAAAGAGATCCTGTCGCTGCCACCACAGCAGCAAGAACAACAGCCACTGTATCAGGATCACAGCAACATCAACCAGCGTTTACAAATACGTCTGAATTATCTTCATATTCCTCGTCACCGTCTGTACATGGTAAGAGCTTGTTTAGCCAAGAGCCTGGTAGATTTAATGGAAGTTTGAGTATTGATTCTGCCCATATGAATGATAATGAACAAATGAACAGATTATTGAACAAGAAGTCAACGTCTTTTGAACCGATTCTCGATGATAATGTAATCATGGCAATGGCACGGTTACAGAACAAGGAGTTGCCTATGAGAAGGTTTCTCGTGAGCTTATTTGCCTTGCTGGTGTTGAAATTCGTGAATTCAATTTTGAAATTCATCTATTACAACACTTCGATATTTGATTTGATACATGATCAATTATACAATGAAAATGTGGTTAATTATACTAATTATACCATATTGACATTGATAGGGCTAAATTTGGTGACCAGTTCGTTGAAATTGTTGCAAAAGCAAGACCAATGTCTCGATTTGAATTTGAGTAATGATCAGAGGAGTTTGTTGGGATTAGAGTTGATTGTAGAAGAGAACGAGGAGGATGTGGAGACTGTGGGTTCATCTTCGGAAGCAGCAGCAGCAACAACAACAACAACAACAACAACAGTGATACCACCGACATCGCTGGCGACTCCTGTAAAGCAGATTCTTAAAGATGCAAAAGAGACCGATACTATTGGTAGGACCAATGAACTATTATCTAGATTACGATTATCAACTCCTAAAAATTTCAAGACAAATTGAGTATATAGATATTAGCTAGATTAATGAGTATGTGAATATCAAAAAAATATAATTCAAAATCGAATAAAGAAATTAAAAGAAAGGCGTTTAGACCAATCTCTCTTCGAATCTCAATTCATCCAAGGGAGGCAACCCGATCAACAATCTCAAGAAATTCTCCAAGCCTTGCTTCTGTTTATTCAACCCATTGATTGCTTGGTAGCCTGGTCTTGTCAATGGCAGCTTCAACCAATAACTTAAAAATGACAAGACAGAGTAAAAATTTTCGTAATTCTCTTCACCTTGCTTTCTGTATGTGACCCTAGATAAGAATTCACTCATGATAACCAAGTCAAGGATCAAAGGTGTGGCCAACAAGGAATCTTCACAGGTGTTATGGATGGCAATCTTGTTGTGTCCACCCAACATTAACTCGGAGTAATACTCATCCATGGCAACTTTAGAATCGGCAACAGCTGGTAAGTATTTAATGACGATGCAATGATCAACTTTATCCCCTAATTTTTCATTGTATAAGATACTGTTGGATTCAATGATATCATCGACAACCGATTGTTTTGAGATTTCCTTTGACCTAAATTGTCTATGTGATGACAAGTTGTAACCATCATTATTACCAAGATGATTGTAAGAGGCAATGGAGAGTGGTTTGATACCGGCATCAACCAAGAATTGGGCCAAGACCGATTTGACTTTTGTCTGACCCGTTTTGAAATCGTCTCCACCGATAAAGGTTTTTTTCTCCTCCAGCAATTTGATGCAACCTGGAACAAATGTGTTTTGAGGAGATCCATTGATAAATGGGACTCCTTCCAAGATACTTGCCACAGCGAATATCGTTGAAGGACTAACTTCTTCATGATCTGATTTGATCGAGTCGAGTAAATTTTCGCTGGTATCGTTGACACCTGGAATAATGTCTGAGTAACGCTCTGTATTTGCAGTCCAAAGAACTATAACCGAGTCCAATTGATTTGCACTTTTGAAATTTTGGATATCCTTTCTGATATGATCGACATGAGACCATTTATCCTTAGTGGAGATATCATCACCTTTTCTGTTTATACAATTGTCGGCTCTATCATTCTGATTGGCCGCGATGTAATCTGGGTAATAGATAGATGGTAATGGGGTGATTTTCTCCATGTATGGGCTCAATTGTCTTTGTAAATCGACATCCAAGACTTTCAGTCTATGCATGGCCGTTTTCAAGTTTTCACCACTGATATCCCAACCACCGATTATCAAATCATTTGGGTCAACAAATGGTAAGATATCCTTGAAAGGTATGTAGACATCCTTACCATTGTTGTCAATACCAATCTTCAAAGTTGACGACTGGGTAACAGATCCGAAATAATTTGGTTTAACAACACCATTTTTGTTTTCAAATGAAATGTTGTGTTTGTTTGCCAAAATTGCTGCAACCAGGGTTGTACCGTTATTACCACCCAAGCCGATCAACATCAAACCGACTTTAGGAACTTTCAAATCAACTTTAAATTCGTAATCGGTAGTATCTTGTTTGACAACGTAGACACCATCATTTGATTTGGAAACACGTTGACTGTTGTAAGTGTATTGAGAGACCAAGGTTTCATCGTCGATTGAAACTTTGTCGCTAATGACTTGTACCTTAGGAGTGTAATGAGAAATAGTCATATTGTTTTGTGCTGAGAAAAGAATTATATTTAGTTGAAGTAAGATCGAATATTATAGATTGATGAGTCTTGAATTGATACAGTGGTGCAACATGGTGGAAAATCGTGAGGTGAAATCGGTGTCCTTTTATATCATTTTTTGAACTCATTCAAACTCTTACAACACCAAAACAATCTTCCCCCAACAAAATTCTTTAAAGAATGGGGAAAGCATGTGGAATAAAAGGGAACGAAATTAGAATTTGCCCCAATTTTCTCGTTTCTCTCCGATTGCGAAAGACAAAAACATTTTGTTGTCAATTTTTTGAAGGGAAAGGAATGATATGTGTTTTAATAAAATAGATATCAATTAAACTATTAATGTGTTTCCCCTTTTCTATCGACATTAATTGTTTTAGAAAAACATCAATTGAGTTGGATAAATACTCAGATTTCCACCAAATCCAATTGTATATAATTTATTTACTATCTATCATACAACATCTATAAATATCTATATAATCCAAAGTGTGTGTACATCAAAGATTTGTCCTTTCAATCTGTTTTCAGATTAAAAAAAAAAAAAAGGCAAGTGGAGCACATTTCCTAATTGGGATGCGAATTCGGCCAATTGTCCGAACTTTTTGTTGGTTTTAGGAAATTGGGCAGTGTTGTATTGTGTTTGTTAACATTTGTAATTAATTAATTTACTGGAGAACAACGGAGAAAGTAAGAATACAAATTCAACAAAGACAACAACAGCAAACACTTCAATCTGACAAACAATTATTCTCATCAGTTATTAGTTTAAATCAACTATTTATGATAGAATAACCATCCCTCACATATACCCGTACTCTAAAAATACCTATAAAGAGATGAAGTACTATCTTGAGTAATTTCCTCTTTTGGTAGTACTCTTGTTCTTTAAAAGATTTCTTACCACCCTTTAATACCAGTAATCGATTCTTTATATCTATCATATATGAATATATATATATATATAAATATCTATATAAAAATAAGATGCAATTCTAGCATAAGCTTCTTGTTTATCTTACTATCATAGGTGTTGCTGATGATGATAACAAATTGTGTGCAAAGCTCACAAAAAGGAAACAAAGAGAAAACTTTTGCGCGTATGAAAAATTCCCATTCTGATCCCATTTACTCCCATCAATTTTTAACCAAACACAACCGAGATGAGCTTGAACTCACGATTAATCTCACTTGCCAATAGGCTGTCCCTTGAATCATTTCTGAAATCAAATCCAATATATCAAAAATCATGTCTCAAAGTGCCCAGAATTGCACAACAACTAGACAACCTAAATGCCAATACCACTTTATCAAACATTCAACAGATACAAACTAGAGCCATGTTCTCCAAGACATATAAATCAACTCATCCAAATCTGGGTGATCTTAAAACTTTTTACAAATTTTGTGTCATGTTTCTTCAATTCTATAAAGATGGAATCAAAAATGTTTATCAGAACTATAAATTAGTGAGACAGATAAGAAATAGATTTTATCTTAACAACAAGGACATTGTACCTGGTATGAAAAATCAACATAACCACATCAAGTATAAAAACTCGACTCATTTGATCAAACAATTGAGTAATGCAGTAAAGAATTATCGAAATGAATTCAAAATGACCAAGGATATATCCAGATTGTTCAACAATTCACATGATATTTCATTGACAAGATCCGAGTTTCAAACGATATTAAGAACTTCGAAGGATATTTATAAACTTCCTTTATTTGGAATTCTCTTTCTATGTTTGGAAGAGGTCACAGTTCTGTTGTGTTATATCATACCTGACCTCACCCCTTCAACTTGCTTGATTCCACAATTGACCTCGAGATTTTATCAATCTGCAGCTAAGGCACAAGCTCATTTGTATGAGATCAAGAATCAGAAAGAATCCAAAGATGAAGAGTCTTCAATTTCTGATTCTGCTTATTCCATTCCCAAAGAAGAACTCGTCAGTTATATCAATACATTGCAATTGAAATCACGATATTTACCCTTATCCTTTTATACAGAAAACTGGTTGAGAGATTTACTCCAATTGAGATTTCAAGAGATCACAATCGACAATTTCCTCATATTAAGAGATGGTGGAATTTGGAATTTGAGCAAATTAGAATTGATTGATGCTTGTTTGAAAAGAGGTTTGATCAATCTAGATCAATTTATCAAATTGTCTAAGACCAATACCCTGAATTTTTACGACTTGATAGATGAAAATGGGTTGCAATTAAAATTATTCAAGCATGTCATTAATTCTTACATTGAAGGCTCCAATGTTGGATTAATTGGTTTAAAAGATGCTGAAGAAGGACTCCTCGCAGAGAAAAGTGGAGAGTTGGTGCTGTTGGTACAATCTGTAAATAGTAGAGTAAGTACATAAACACAAATTCATACATAGCCTATAGATAACGTGGGGGCTTTTTTTCTTATATAAAGCCATTATTAATAATAAAGATGAAATCTGGGGTAAACGAAAAGAAAAAAAAAAATGATAAGCGAGCAAACCACCAGATCTGTCTCCACCTTGTATATATATGAATGATGGGGATGGGGCTACTGCTGTTGCTGTTGCTTCTTTTTTGCATCCCATCCCTCGATATAAACCCTGTTTTTAAATCTCTTGCTATAAATAGCAATCTGTTAGCCACATATACGCAGCTTTATTTTTCCCTCCATGCTGCAATATCTAAAAAATAGCGTAAAAAATGACTGACAACATGGAACAACTGAAACCCAATGTTGAGTATCTGGAAAATCAACTATCATCAATCAACGATTATTACCAGGAGTCGCAGAGTGATGGTGAAGAGAACAAGGAAGACACTACGCATAAGAACATCCAGGAAGCCGCTATTGATGAAGCCAACAAGTATTTAGGTGAAGAAGAAATCTTTGAGATCGACCCACTGGATGAGAAGAAACTCAGACGAAAAATTGATTTGACAATTCTACCATTCGTTGCCATTTGCTATATTTTTTTCTACATTGATAAAACCACATTGTCATATGCACTGATCTTTGGCATCCGAGAGGACTTGAACTTGGTCGGTACAGAGTACTCTTGGTTATCTTCCATCTTTTACTTTGGTTACCTTATTTGGTCCATCCCTACCAATTACTTGCTTCTCAGATTCCCCATCAACACATACCTTGGCGCCAACATCTTCCTTTGGGGTGCCTTCTTGATGATCCAAGCCGCATGTCACAACTTTAGTGGCTTGGCTGCAGTGCGTCTGTTAGGTGGTGCCGCCGAGAGTTGTGCCGACCCAGCGTTCTTGCTCATCACCTCGATGTATTATACCACCGTTGAACAACCGTTAGCCATTGGGAAATGGTATGCCTTCAATGGATTGGGTATCGCTGTAGGTGGGCTCCTTGGATACGGCTTAGGATCCATCAAAGGCGCCTTGGTCTCTTGGAAATACGAGTTCTTGGTCATCGGTACCTTGTGCTCCTTTTGGGGTATTATCGTTTTCTGTTTCTTACCACAAAATCCCATGAGAGCCAAATGGTTCACTGCATATGAAAAGAAATTGATCGCCTTTAGAATCAAACAAAATCAAACTGGAATGGAGACTAAAGTTTGGAAATGGTATCAACTGAAAGAATGTCTATTGGATATCAAGACATATTTATTCTTCTTCTATGCACTTGTGGGAAATTTACCAAATGGTGGTATCAGTAATTTCGGTACCATCATCATTAAAGGTTTAGGTTACTCCACCTTACCAACAACTTTGTTACAAATCCCATATGGAGTGTTCATCATCTTGGTGATCCTCTTTGCAGTGTACCTCAACCACTATTTAAATTTCAAATTACAACGAAACACACGTGTTGTCATGATCATCATATTCATCTTGCCCAACTTGGCCGGTGCCTTTGGTTTATATTTTGCACCATCATCGCAAAAAATTGGCCGCTTGTTTTGTTACTATTTCACAGGCTCCTATAACGCTTCATTTGTATTGATGCTCTCCGTCAACACGGCAAACACCGCTGGTCACACCAAGAAAGTACTCACCAATGGTATACTCTTCTTAGGATACTGTGTTG
Organism: Nakazawaea populi; assembly: GCA_030557235.1. NCBI lineage: Eukaryota > Fungi > Ascomycota > Pichiomycetes > Alaninales > Pachysolenaceae > Nakazawaea > Nakazawaea populi. Next base: position 6,764 of record JAKTVN010000042.1, read on the forward strand.
GTAACATTGCCGGACCATTTTTCTTCAAGACTTCGCAATATCCTCGTTACAGCTTGGGGATGGGTTGCTTGATCTTTAGTCACTGTCTGCAAATCGTTGTTATTGCAGTGTTGGGTATTTACTTAAGACGCGAAAATGCTAGAAGGGACAGAGTGCAAAGAGGCCAAAATACAATCATTCATGGGTTGGAAGATTTAACTGACAAGGAAAACTTGAATTTTAGGTACATCTATTGATCAATTGATCATCTTGTCGTATAAGCCTAAGGCCTTTATCGAAAAGAGAAATTTGTAGTTTGGGTATTCAATGCCACTGGAGTGAAAAAAAAAAATGTTGTGTTAGTAACTCTTTTGTTTTAGTTTTCTGATTACTTTTGAATAAATGAATAAAACTCACCATGAATGATTGAAAACACCTTCAACTTCTTCTGCTAACCATTCCCCAGTTGGTTTTTGCCTGTCCATGATTAACTTTACTCCTCTCTCTATGACTGCTATATCCGGGTATTGTGCGAGGATTAAACCAATGACTGCCCACAGTGTTTGAACCACTAAAGATCTCTCACCCTCAATATATGTATGGGTTTCACAAGCCTGTCATATCTTGAATGTTAGTAAATTTTTGTTCCCCCCTTCTGCCCTCCCTGACACAATAACAAAATCGAAATAGATCAACTTACCTTCATACATTCGCTCCAACCGCCATCTGATCTCTGCTTACTTGCAAGAAAATCACAACCTTTTCTCACAGCTTCATCATTGTGATAATATTTCTCAACAGTTGCAAACGCCTCCAAAGCAAACATTCCAGCATATGTGAAACAAATCCCCCAACAACCGTACCAGGAGCCATCAGCATTTTGCGCCTTTTTAATATATTCAACGGCTCTATCGATGGCGAGTTCTATCTCTAATGACCTGTAATCGTAATACTTTCTGAAATATGTCAAACCTAATACCGACGAGTCTGTGCATTCGACGTATGGGTATTCTACCATAATGTTACCAAAAACTTCAGCAGGATTGATCAACTCCAAGTATGGGGTAGCCTTAATGACCTCGTATGTACTAAAAGCTCCAAATTCAAAGCTACCAACATTTTGTAATGATAACAATCTATCGATTGCATCACATAATTTGATATCATCATACAAATCGTGATATTTAGAAAACAGCTTCGAATGTTTTACCATGATTATAGCTTTCATAGCCTCTGCAGTACAATCACTGACTGTATATCCTTGTTCTTTTGTCGAAAATGGCCAAGCTCCTAACCTCTTATCTCTATAACTACCTTCGACGCATTCATCTGTGAATTGGCTCCTTATCAAAAACTTGTACCCGTTGACTATAAACAGTTCATATTCAGGAAGTTCAGCGAGACCAGCCATGAACATGTATTGTATGGCAAAGCTGATATCCCATACTTGAGAACCGTTTGTCCCCATCACAGCCATTCCTTGTGGACCATGGAACATGACATCTTTAAATCTTTCAGCAGCTTTTTGAAAGTCTTTGGATTTACCTTCCTCCATGTATACTACGATAAGATCAAAGGCAGCACTCACGGGCGCTATTGTCATGTATGCAGTGTTGATCAATTGCTTCTTGATCAATTTATAAATTTTCTCATTTGATTTTTTCAACAACCACTTTGGCCTTATCCAATCTCCATACAGCACCAAGCATTTGTTGAGAGTGTTCAATAATGATGTATGTGGGTAGTACAAATCGACTCCACATACGTCGTCCCGGTGTTTGCTAAAGTCAATTTTGTCGAATGGTTGAGCATAGATTTCAGATCTAAGCTCCACAAGCATTGGATCTAGTTCACACGTCAGCTTGTACGTAGATAGATACAGCAATGGCAGATATATATCCCTTGTATGCACCCACCACCTTGCAGGATGCAATGGGAACAGATAAGGCAACATCCATAACTCAGGCGGTGCTGGGTTGACACCCTCCCATTTGTACAAGTTCAAGATTGATAGCCACGCTTTCCCCCAATGAGGGACTCCAATGGCTCCACCTAATCTCAACAATGTCTTTCTAGCTTTGATACACACTGGATGATCTTTTGGAAGCCCAAGAAGTCTTAGTATGATATAATTGATTGTTGTACCAAAACAGGTAGACTTGTCCACTGAATGAAGCCCCCAGCCTCCATCAACTGGATGTGCTGTGTTCACAATATATCTAATGAGTTCTGTTTTCACCTCTGGTTCAATTTCCATTTTGCAAAAATAAAAAGATGCAAGGTAACCTATTGCCATGAACATGGGACCCTTATATTGGTTAGGCAATATACCAGAGTTCTCATCCTGGAGCAATTTTAAAAAAGTAGCACCTCTCTTTGCCAGTTCTAATGGGGTTTTGGCTACACCATCGCTATACTTCGGTGCTGGGAATTCATCACGTTGTAACAAATATTGCACAAATGTAGATTGAGGGTCTGCTTCTGCCTGTTCCAGGTCGATATATTCCCACCTAGTGGCACCCAATTCACTAGTTCGTAATCTCCAAAGAGAATTGTCCGTCCTGGGAAGCCCAATTGACTCGGAGTAATACTGCAGTGCTGTCATTTGACCTCCTACTGTTTGTTCCCTTGGTCTCTGTGAAACTTATGTCGTTTACAAAAAACGATGTACGAGGGAAGCTGGTAAACAGCCCCAGTTCCCGCTTGCAAAACACATTTGATGTGTACTCCGATGTTGATTGGAGAAGGGAGGGAAATCATTAATAGAACGTAGAATGGTCATCAGATTCCAAATAACTTTGGCAGTCTTCAGAGGCTGGTGGTATCTTTTAAATCGAATTGATTAGGTTAACTAATTCTTGGTAAATGTACCACGGTATTCATTGAGCCAAAAAGGTGTGGTGATAGATAGATAGATGGACAGATTGATGAATTTGCTTTTCACCATTAAGAAAACACAAATTTATACGTAATTAATCTTTCTCATCAATTGCATACAGTGATCCATACTGACTCATTTATATCTAGTTTCTCGTCATTTCCAATCTGAGCTTGCACAAACTCAACTAGCTGAATATTACAAAGTTGGTGTAATGAGTTTTGGAAGGCAACGAACGCACGCGCTGAAATGACGAAAAAATATTGATCACGTGCTAATTTGGAGTTTTTATGCCTCGTATAGTATCTGTATATTACAATTGTAACTCAGAATTCTAATGTTTTTAGAATAGTAAAGTAATTAATTGATAGATAAGATTATCCTCTCAATCTATAGGAGTAATTTCTAACCACGTATGTACCGCAGTTACTATAAACCGTACATACTTAGTATAATAGTATTAATTTATTCCCATATCTATATATTATCTTATTAAAACAAACGCGTAAAGTATTAATACCAACTAGAACCATGCTTCAAATACTGGACTGTAGTGGGTTAACTTAAATTCGCCCTATTAACACATGGTATCCTCATATCACCTAAAGATGGCTTCTGGCTAATACCTCTAAAACTAAAATTGTAAGCCGAGTTAAGCACCACCCCACATACAGACACGACCCGTTACTTCTGTAAGTCATAATTACCATTATCTAAATCACCATTATTGATAACTCCCTCGATATACTTACCACGCCACTCGTCGGCGGAGTGAGTCTATGCCCGTGAGGGTTAGCATTCAAGCTGGTGTAGCATGGCTCCCCCCTTAAAGGATCTGAACCAAGAATATGTTGTACGGTGTTGGCAAGGGGTTCGTTGCTTAATTTCTAAGTCAAAAACAATTTTGCATCGCCTTTCTGGCAAGAATGATGTGGCCATATCTTCACTCTCATCCTACGAGTGTTTGACAAGTTCTCAGCTACATAAGAGTAAAAAGGATTCTTAGCGTCGTCTTGGCATATGTCATTATACGTTAGAAACTGTTCATTACTCGTACTACTGTTCTTATCTGGTGACATGCACATGTCAAATTGATCCAGATACTTACGTTTAGATAAGTCAGATGCACTCGGGCCATTCTTTTTATACCTACCAATGCCTTGGATACCTGTGTACTGTACAACAGTACCTAAAGTACCTAGCACATTTCAATAATCCTCATGCTCGCCACCCTGGATTATGCTGAACCTTATACCATACCCAAACACAGTCAGACAATTAAAAACTAAATCTTCCCAGATCTCATCTCCGTATCGTGAATTTTCTCTCACTTCAAGGCCTCCATTACACTCAGCTACGCTAATATTAAGCTCGACATTATTTACAGCTAGACATCTAAGTACATTGATTGCATCGACACTCGTACTATTGTCCCTATCATACAAGTCTAGTATAGTTGCCAGAAATGACAAGGCAGACAAAGTACAAACAGCTGATATAAAAATGATTTTATTAAACATAGCGAACAATGTGCTATAAAATATTTTTTCTATAACTCGATGATGTATCATAAGGTAGTGCGTGGAGTATCAATGAGATACGATTCTCGGTTTTGCTGAATTTGATTCTCGGGATTTCTGTATGTGGCAACTTCGGTGTCTTCAGTCGCTCAGAGTATGGTAAACTGAGAAAAAAAACTTTCTGCTCTTCGGAGCATTTGGTCAATTAGAAACAATACAGAGAAGATTAGCATGGCCCCTGCATAAGGATGACACGCTTTACAAAGAGATTAACCTATTTTTTTGACTTTTCAAATAATTCATCGTCAACATTGCTACAATAAGCACCTAGATGTGATCCTCTACTATCAATCATAGGCCTATTTGCTCCCTATTTTGTCGTATGCTTTCAAATATGACGCCAGAAAAGCCGTCTTCATGAAGAACTAATTTGTCTTGATCTTGAGGTTAGAAAGAAGCATCTTTGCTAAAAAAGCTTATGGTGGCCCAATTGGAGCCTGCATTATAAGGGGTCATTCCCATCCATATCTCATCACCATATTCTATTCGATGAAAGCGATGAGAAGAAGATACCCCCCACTTGAAGGAGAATTTAAGATGATAGCGTTCGAACTCGAGTGAAGGATTTTTTTTTTTTTTTTAACAATTGATATTGAAAGAAATTGGAGATGGGGCCAGTTAGCTATATGTATATATACAAAGAAAACTGTGAAGTGGCATATTTATTTGAAAATTTTCAGGAAATCAAATATACAAGGCTCAGTTCAAAAATAGCCCTTTCTCATCAACCATTCTTCGACATCTTTTGAATCCTTCAGCACCCAGTTGGCATTTGTCGAAATTTGATCCATCACTTGAGATAATCCTCTGTCAAATCCATCTTTTGGCTTGTCACTGAAGAAAGCATCTATATCTGATTTGGCTGCCTCACTGGCAAATGAACTCAAAGTTGATTTTAAAAACCGGTCCCAAATGACCATGTTAGATGATAACTTGTTGAACAAGTCGTCATAGTTCTCCTTGATGAAATTCCAGAAGAACCAACGAGCTGAATTGTTGCTAGCAAATGATGCACTCAAGAACTGGACATCCATCTTTGGTATCAGATCTGATTTGAACAACTCCACGACTTTTTCTTGTAGCTCCCTCTTTGTGGTTCTACCGATGGCAATCAAGGCGATCTCTCTTGCATCAATCGAGGATGGAGATGTGATCTCCTTCACTACCAGCTCATAATCAGAAACCAGAGCATCTTGGTGTGATAAGACAGTACTGAATATATATCTTCTAAAAGAAGGCTCGATTTCCCCCGTTTCCATCCAAATGTTGAACAAATTTCTAGCATGCTCAACCACTTCTGGGATGCCTGCTAATCCAGCAGCAAGCAACAAGTCAGCTCTGAGAGACTTTGTTAAATAGGAGTCTGATTCTTTATTTTGAAAGCCTAATTTTTTGACTGCTGGTCCAAATACTGATTTTTGGAATTCGGTTAAAGCCAGTTGGATTTCTTCAGGTTGTTCAAACCATGTTCTTCTTATAGCTGCTAATCTACTAATGATTTGATCCCAGCACACTGAACTATCCTCATCCTTCAAGGCATCAATCAATTCCAACAAGGATGAGGTCTTACTCAATGAAGCCGTGGCAGTGGATGCCGCATCAGCAATCAATCCAACCTTGTCTCTGACGCTCAACTTATCAATGTTGTTGAAAATATTTTGCAATAAGATTGGCTCATAACACACCCGATAGAAGCCAAAAGAGTCCTTATTGAACTTGAAAAATGAGTTACCGGTGACATTAAATTCCATTGATTTCGCAGTCATAGAATCTGCAGCATTCGGCAACTTAATTATATCGTTGGAAGAAGGTCCAGATGAAATATTCAAAGGAATCCACCAGATAGTTTGATCTTCGGCTTCTGTGGCGTCACCGTTAGCCAAGAATCTTTTTTGACTGATCACCACTTTCCCCTCTTGAGATGAGGTAGAGACTTGAACGTAGGGAAACCCAATTTTCGAAATCCAGGCATTCATCAATTGATTGATGTCGACACCAGAGCTCTCACTTATACCAGCCCATAAATCAGAAGTAGTTGCGTTTCCAAATTTGTGTTTTTTCAAATAAGTCGAAACCCCTTTCAAAAAGACATCAACTCCCAATGCATAACCTAACATGTTGATGATCGATGCCCCCTTCAAGTATGAGATGGCGTCGAATACCTGAGTGATCTCTGCAGCAGAATGTACAGATACTTCCACTGGATGAGATCCCCGCAATGAATCTAATCCCAATGCACTTTGCAAAGATCCAGAGACAAACTTGGTGAAAAAATCCCATTCAGGGTACAAATGAGAAACGGCCAAATATCCAACCCAAGTGGCGAATCCTTCATTCAACCATAATTCATCCCACCAATCCATAGTGACCAAATTGCCAAACCATTGATGAGCGCATTCGTGTGCCACAACGTATGCCACATTTTGTTGATATTTGGCATCGGATTTTTTCGAGTCGAACAACAATGCTGTCTCTCTAAATGTGATCAATCCATAGTTTTCCATGGCACCATGACTATATGTAGGAATAGAGATGAGGTCAAGTTTTGGTAATGGATAATCAATATCGAAAATCTCAGAAAAATAATCAACGGCTTTGGCAGCAACGTTCAACCCAAATTCACCTCTTTCTTTCAACCCCTTTGTGGTATAACACCTTACTGGGATTGGACCACCACCATAGCTTTTTTCGGTGAACATCTCAATGTATTCGAAATCTCCACATGCCCATGCAACCAAGTATGTACTCATCTTAACGGAATTTTCAAATACATATCTGGTGATTGAAGCGTCATCGTCATTTACTGTCTTTGATGCCACAGGCATGTTTGACAAAGCAATCCAATCGCTTCTTATGGACAAGTCGATACCGAATGTGGCTTTGAAATTTGGCTCATCGATACATGGGAAAGATGTTCTGGCACTTGCGGCTTCAAATTGGGTGCTGAGACAACAGGCGGCCTCCTCCGTTGTGGAAGAATTCACCGAGAAATCAGATCTGTAAAAACCGGTCATATTTGTCTGGATATGGCCTGTGTAGGCTAAGTTGACTGTAATGTTTTGATGAGAGGAAGAAGGTATCAACTGATCCTTGAACGTGATAGTCAAAATCTCCGATACATCATCAGTTTCAAAACCATTGATCTCCACGTTTTGTTGCTCCTCTGTTAATATTGCCTCGATGCTATGGATCTTAAGAAATTTGGCATGGAGCAACAATTGACTGGTCAGTTGAATTATCTTCAACTCAATGGACACATTTCCTGCAAATGAGTTATTTTCTATATCAATGTCAAATATTTGCAATTGGTAATGCTCAGGAAGAAGACTTCTCGGTAAACCTTCGTGGGCTTTACTCATTATCGTTCTCCGTCAGTAGCTGAAGAGTAGAAATATGTGAGCTTGCTTAGTGAATTGAGGTTGTGGACGAGATGTTTTACATTTATCATGCCTTTTATAATGTCATCATTATCGAACTTTTCACTTTTACTTTTATGAATATTCTTAATATGGCCTTTTTTTTTTTTTTTTTTTGCGTGTGTTCACTTTTTGCCCTTCAAATGTGCCGTTCAGTATGGTGGCATCTCTTTTGAAAATACCCAACATGTACTTTGCTAATTTTGTCTGTGGCCCCTCAATAGCGGTTTCTTTGATTGGAGGGATTAAAGAGGTATACCGATCACAGATCAGATCACTTGGCTCTCAGACCCGGATATGAAAATGTTTTTCAAAACAAAGAGAGCTCGATAGTAATGGCAATAGAAGGGAAGGCGGGACAAGATAAAAGAACCTATCAACCAGAGAACAATTGATGTGAAGTAACTTGGGAAAGCAATAGATTGAGTTTAAAAAGGAGAAATAAGGAGAAAGAAAAATATATATATAGATATATATAGATATGATTATATAGACATGCACCTACTCAACTGTAACCGATTTTGCCAAGTTTCTTGGAAAATCGACATCGATACCTTTATTGACAGCCAACCAGTACGAGATCAATTGAAGGGGTATGATGTTCAACAAACCTTGTAAACAGTCAACAGTAACGGGAACTTCCAAGTTAGCCAACAGTTTACCATTAGCAACAACCTCATCTCCCTTGTTGGAAATCACGATTGGACGTCCATCTCTAGCAGTGACTTGAGATATGGCTGACATCACTTTAGGATATAATGAGTCCCTAGTGGCAAGTGCTATGATTGGTAATTGATCATCCACCAAGGCCAATACACCGTGTTTTAATTCTCCAGCTAAGACACCTTCTGAATGCATGTAAGAGATTTCTTTGATCTTCAAAGCACCTTCCAAAGCGGTAGCAAATTGATAACCTCTTCCCAACAATAACAAGGAAGGTTGATCTTTTAAGACACCATCACACAATGCTTTAATTTCATTCTCCAATTGCAAAACCTCTTTGATCTGTTGAGGAATTTTTTGTAATCCATCAATGATCTCCTTATGACGTGCCACTTTAGAAATACGATCATCAGAGATGGACAAGGCAACCATGACTAAAGCAATGTATTGCGAGGTATATGCCTTTGTTGAGGCAACACCAATTTCTGGACCGGCATTGATATGTACACCACAATCTGTTTGACGAGATATACTGGAACCCACTGAGTTGACAATACCAATGGTCAAGGCACCTCTTTCAAGACAGTAATTCAAGGCGAGCATGCTATCTGCGGTTTCACCTGATTGGGAAACAAATATACAGGTATCATCTCTCAACACTGGAGCCTTACGATCGAGAAAATCGGACAGTAACTCCACCGAGACTGGGATTTCGGTCAACTCTTCAAATAATGATCTTGTGGCAACACAAGAATGGTACGAAGTACCACATGCAATCATGATTATACGCCTGCAGTGTCGAATTGTCGGGATCCATGATTTCAATCCACCTAAATTGACTTTGTAATTGACAAAATCTATTCTACCTCTCATCGTATTGAAAGTGGAGTCTGGTTGTTCAAAAATTTCTTTTTGCATGAAATGTTTGTAAGGACCTTTCATGATTTCAGCCAATTCGATTTCCAAAGTTTGAATGGCTCTGGTGGAAGAAGCACCAGCTTCCTTCTTAGCTCTATGTATATGTAATTCACCGTTGTAAATGTGAACGATATCATCATCTTCCAAGAACAAAACTTTCTTTGTATGTTCAATGACCGATGAAGGATCTGAAGATAAATAGAATTCAGCTGGCATTGGAATACCATCTTCCGAAAGGAAAGCTCTTGATTGTGAGTGACGGAAATTCATGTCACCCTTGGATACAGGTAATAAGCCATTTAAGTTCTTGTTGACTCTTTGTGGTTGTTGATTCTCTGTTGGTTCAGGGAATTCAACATCGACAAAATCCACTTTTAATTTCTTTTGAGTCTTAACACCAACCAATAATGGAGAACCTTTTCTAGTGGCGACAACTTCACCTGGGTAATGTGAGGATCTGACCAATAATCCATATGAACCTTCCAATTCGTACAATACTTGTTTCATCAAGTTATTGAAATCCAAATCGTTACCATTGGCGATATTTGTATCGTAAACGTGTTTGAACAATTTGGCAATGACTTCGGTATCGGTATCGGATTCGAATTGGAAACCCTTTTGAGATAACAATGTTTTTAAGTCCTTGTTATTTGTGATTATACCATTGTGAACAATGACGAACTCATTATTAGGGTCTGATCTCTGTGGATGACAGTTCAACTTGGTGACACCACCATGGGTGGCCCATCTGGTGTGGGCAATACCAACATGATTAACAAAGACAGCGTCACGGTCAGGGTTGATTCTATCAATCTCCTTTCTAAGCTCGGCAACTTTGCCCACTTGGCGGAAAATAAAAGTTTCGTTTGATTTGTCGCCATCGATGGCCATACCGGTGGAGTCATAACCTCTATACTCCAATCTCGAGAGTCCCTCGATCAACGTGTCAATAATTTCACCACGAGTTTTCTCAACGAGAAAATTGACGTATCCAAATATACCACACATGTCGTCTACTGAATATGAGTTGATAGTGGGGGTAGCTTGAGGTTATTGAATTTGGTTGAATTGGTCTTTTTCAAAAAGATAAAAAGAGAAGATGATAAATGATTTGTGTTGGATGACGCCCTCGGGACAGGAAACTATTTATAGAATTGATGAACGTATGTTATATAGTTTCAAAGAATGGATGAAAACTAAGAGACACTTGGATATTATGTTGAGTGTGGGATTATGCTTATGTGCTGCAATAAGAGAAAGGAAGTTGATAACTCAGAAGTAGTTTTGGTTGTGGTTGTTGTTGTTCTTCTTCTTCTTCTTCTTCTTCTTTGGTCTTGTTTTGTGTAATAATAAATTTTTTTTTCGCTTTTTTTTTACAACAACAAGAATGAGGCACTACAACAACAATAACTACATTTATTGTTCTAGAAGGAATTTACAAGGCGTGTAGATTAATGAGGTTAATAATAGCTCTGTTCAATATCAAATGGATCTTTCACTAATACAAAAACTTGTTTATAGAGTCAATCATTGGAAAATTCCATTACAAAAATTGACACAATTAAACCCCAATTAGGAAAGTTAATAATAAACAATAAGCGACACTCTGTCAAAAAAAAATCACACACAACCGCGTTTACGATAGGATGATAATGTTCTTTTTAAAAAAGATCCACCTCATTCGCGTAGTATATATCTACATTGTTCTCGGTGAGCTGATCTAAAATCGAATTTACTCTATGTCAACACTTATAATTAATGGTGTTGTTAAAATCACGACTAACTACTCTTCTAATCTCCTTTAAAACTCATACAAAAGAACTTGTGAGTGATGAACTGATTGTAGGGCAAACACAATTTGCTGTAATTGAGTTGTTCCCTTAGAATGAGTTTAACTCTTAGAAGCATGTAGAAAACTCCACAGCTTTTGAATAATATGTTTTTATTCCCAACTCAAATTTTAGTTTATAGAGATACATAAGTAATAATTATGAATTGAAGAAGAAATCAGTTGCGATATATTTGAGAATATCACCTATCTCAGCCAATATCTGTTGTTCAAGACCATGTCGATGACTTTTGAGTATGTACTTTGATTCTCCTATTTAGTCATGATAGTTGTGCTTCTTATGTTAGCAGTGGTGGTGCGTTGGTAATAAAGATACAGAATGGGGAATGCCATTTCGGAGATACTTTTCATACAGAGAGAGAGAGAGAGAGAATTTAGGGGGTGACTAGCTTTTGACCTGTCTCTTAGATCTTATACTTTGCAATTCCTATTAAAGTATTCTTGTTCTCTGATAAAAAGAACAAAGATTAAGGATATTACTTTGAACACGAGATACATGGATAACTTCTTTGTTATCAACTTAATCCACAACATCCATCAATCTATAATCAAGTATTAAATTGGTAGTGTTTTCCAAAATTATATCATACGCACACACAAGAAAACAAAAAATAAAAAAGCATATGAAATCACACTAGACATGTATAAGAAAGCACACATCAAGGAATAATATACCAGAAAAATTCAGATTGTGCCCATTTATTGCCAAAGCAGATGATCTTCTTGATACAATGGACGACTATATGACCCCGCCTACCACGAATCTCGCCACTTCAACATCATCAACAACGGCTGATGATTCATCTTCTGCATCTCCACAAGATAATTCCGATGAAAAGGTGTTTCAATTTGTCAACGATTGCTCTTTGGCAATCAAAGCGACACCATTCTCTCTTTCTGCCTTCAGTATGAATGTCATTGATACCGAAATCATTGGTTTAGGGTCTGTGGTGCCCGCATTGACGATTGCCATTACGAACGGCAAGATTTATTACAACGATGCAGACGATTTTGGCGAATTGACCAATTTGAGGTATAAATTATATATGTACATTGATCCTAGTGATAACAAATTTAGAATCGATTTTAATAAGAATACAAGTGAAAGATTTGAAAATGATGATTTTGGTGATGTTGAGAGTGGGAAATTTTACAATCCTCAATACAGGACCGATTTGGCCAAAGTTAGAGAAAGATTAACACAAACCAGTGACACACCAGATTTAGTTTTCAAAGGTGATATTCAAGAAGGATTCCCCAAGCAGTTCAAAGAACCCTTCTTTGGAGTGATGACATTCGAAAATGAGAATAAAAATATTGCAGAGTGAAAGTTGTGTGGAAACCAAACAAAACAAAACAAAACAAACAAAAACTGACGTCATGAAGATTAAAGAAGAAACCAATTGCAAAAGTCAACACAATAGGAAACTCGAAAACACAACAACAACAGTGACGGATGAGCTGCCTCTTGGATCAAAAAGCTACTATTGTAGTGTTTGTTTACAACGTGGTGTAAACCACTTTTTGTTGAAGCCATTAATTTTCTTTCAACAAGACTGTTTTATTGTTATTGGTCAACCTCATCTCGTAATACAAATAGATTTATTTATTGTTGTCTTTTTGTTATTGTTGTTATAACCGAAAATTTTCTAGCTAGATATGTGAATAATTTCCAGCGAGATAACAATGTAAATCTATTTTTTAAATAGACTTTTGTATCATATTATTCGAATTCACGTGTAATCTGTTATCCGAGAGAGTAAACCAGTTAGTTGTTTGGGACTGTATATTATTAAAACAAAAAGAAAAAGAAAGAGAAGGGAACAAAAAGTTTTTCCGAAACCAGTGGCTGCAAGGAACTTTTACAAGTTTTTCCGCTCAACTCCTCTTTTCTTTTCTTTTTTCATGTCCTTTTTTCTTTTATTATTATATTCAATCGACAAATGACATACGTATGATATCATAGACATGATGAGTATGTGACAACGCGTGTGTATACTAGTAATCATTTTGCCAACTCGTAACAACTGGAAGATCTCAAGAAAGCCGAAACTTAATTCAAAACCACCCCAATTTAGTCATCGGGCATGAAGATGAAAATCGAGATCTTCTTTTTTGTCTTTTTGATAGCACTAAATTTTTCAGATCGCATTTATCACCGTTTCAGTCAACTGATGTTACCATTATTTAAATACTGAGACAATTCCCACACCTACACAGTCATATCAAAGTCAGAAAACTCAACACACACACAACATACAAAAATAAATATATATAAAAATGGCTGTCACTAATCTCGATGTTGAAATTTGCTTGTTCGATCTTGATGGAACTTTAGTTAACTCTACCAAAGCTGTAGAGGCTGCATGGTTAGAGATGTTTGCAGTTGAAAAAAACATTGATCAAGAAGGTTTCTTTGAAGATAACCACGGTGTTAGAACTTCAGAAATTTTTAAAAGACATTTACCACACATGGACGACACAGATAACGTACTTTCGAACAAATTCGAAGTTGGTGTATCTCAGAACCATGGTCATTTGGCTTCACCAATCAAAGGTGCTCCAGAATTGATCAAATCACTCCCTAAAGGTAGATGGTGTATCGTTACATCAGGAACACCAGCTTTAGCCCATGGATGGTTTGAAAAAGTGCTATTGGAAGCAGGTTTATACAAGCCAGATGTATTCATCACATCAGTTGATGTCAGTACCGGTAAACCACATCCAGAAGGTTACTCTAAAGGTGCCACCTTATTAGCCGAGTCCGATATCACTCAAGGTGAAAAACAATTTACGAAAAAAGTTGTCTTTGAAGATGCTCCAGCAGGTATTCAAGCCGGTTTGGCTTCTGGTGCTACCGTCATTGGTATTGCCTCAACTTTTGATAAACCAGCTTTAATTGAAGCAGGAGCTAATTACGTTGTCAAAGACTTGTCCCACGTCAAGGTAACCAACAAATCAGATAAAGGTTTCACTTTGGAAGTTGATGCCTTGTGAACAAACTTTCAATTTTTTTGTTTCTTTCCTTCCTTTTGCAATTTCCGTTCTTGTTAGATAGACTGATTGATTTTCATGTTATCCCATTTTATAAAGCTTAGAGAGAGTTTGGTCATGCCATGGTTGCATGACATGCTCTTATATATTCATTCACACATTCCATCATAATAGACTTTTTTATAAATATATCTATATTTAGAGTTTTCTTCTTCCCATAATAGTTCTATTCGTATTCGTACGCCATACGTGGTTCGATGTTTTTTTTTTTATCTCCACGTTGTTGTTAAACTTTTTTTTCTAATATAAGCAGCGCTATCCCCACACATACTGACAAAGAGAAACAACACTGAAGATGCCTAAATTTACAATTGACGTACAAGCAGCATTATTTGATCTCGATGGTACTTTGATCTATTCTACCGAAGCGGTCACCAATGCATGGAATGCATATTTCAAAAGTAAAAATTTACCAATTGATCCTGAATTTTTCCACAATACTCATGGTATGAGAACGATTGAAACTTTCAAAAGATACCTTCCCATGATCGAAGATGAAGACGGTAAGGTTTCTTCCGCTTTTGATTTGTCGATTGCCGAGGAATTTGGCTCATTGGCCGAGCCTATCAAAGGGGGTCCACAATTGGTGCTGAGCATACCCAGTGACAGATGGTGTGTAGTCACCTCTGGTTCGAATGGTATTGCCCACGCTTGGTTCGATAAAGTTTTGATCAGAAACGGTTTGCCCAAACCTGCTGTTTTCCTAACTTCGAATGACGTCACTTTGGGAAAACCACACCCGGAACCATATTTAAAAGGTGCTAAAGCTATTGGTGATAATTTAGGTGTCAAAATTGAAAAAGCTGTAGTTTTTGAAGACGCCCCAACTGGAATTAAAGCTGGTGTCGCTGCTGGATTTTTGGTTATTGGAATAATGTCAGCTTTTGATGCCCAAACATTGACCGATGCCGGTGCCACGTATGTTGTTCCTGATTTGACTCATGTAAAGGTAATCGGCACCACCAATGATGGCTTCACTTTAGAAGTGGATGCTGTCGCTTAGCTCAAAACGATTGGATAAGATGAGGTTCTTGTGTGATAGAATTATATAGAACACATTTTGATAGCCAATACACATCTACATCTTCTTATTCGAAAGATACTGCTTTTTGGGATAATAGAGGTCTATTGTAGCTCACCTTGTAAACTCAGCATCATCATCATCATGCGAGTTTCACCCCAAACATGGGTTAGCAGATCAAAATTGGTCTTCAAAGAGCCCATAAATCACTCTCAACGAAAAACATCGATTCTGACACGATTTCCACAGCGTCCGAACTGCTACGATTGTCTACTACTCCGAACTGGTTATCTTCTCTTTCACCTGCTGTCGACGAAGTTACCACTTCAAATGGACTTGTCCCCCTCTCTTTATATCTCCCATCATTGAGCTTCTGTTTCTTCCTCATGGGCAAGGGGTAGCTCGTGACTTTCCTGTGTTGGTCCCACTCCAGTTCTTCGATCTCCCTAAAGGGGCTTTCTTTCGATGGATCGGTCTCGTATGAACATCCTGTGGAAGTCGAGATTTGATGTGCTGGAACAGATGGTGTTAGTGGTTCATTGAAGACTATGAATGGATGATGTTTCGAAGAGTCAATTGCTGTTGGATCGATGTCATGATATTGTGTTTTGTATTCAAGGGGAATGTCGTACAAGTTCATAGTTTTCAACTTTACTCCTTGCAAAATATTTGAGATGGAACGAAAGGAAACAATTATCGAATCATCTGAACTAGTGGATTCTTGTATGTTCATTCACAACTGATCAAAACCAAAGATAGAAAGTGATTAGTTCTTCAACTTAGTCAAAGAGGATATGGGATATGATTTTCATTTTGTAGAAAAGGAAGAAAAAATAAAAGCAAAGAAAGACCAAGAAAAGAAGTCAAAACATATACAATGTAATCATCCTCTGGGCTCAATTTTCAAATCCTGGGGTATTTATCAGATCGCCTTTTCTTCTCAGTTGTTTAACAGTCATTTTATCAAGTGGAAAGTTGTCCTTGAGAGCTTTCAGCTTGGCAGCTTCCTCGGGAGACAATTCATTCTCGTTCTCATCCATATAAACACCGTTTTTAATCATGACAACATTTTCTCTAACTGCATTTGGTTCCTCGCTCGTGACCTTGTGCACGTCCAAGATTGGAGCATCATCCTCGGCATGTTCCGTCTCCAATGCAGCCTCCGCATTTGGTTCACCAACGGTGGACTCGTCTCTCTTCTGTAACAATTGTGAATCAACTTCCTCTGTGGTAGCTTCTATTTCCACTTGCGATTCAAACTGAGAGTTGTCTTCACTTTCTGGAATCACTTGTGCTATTGGTTCTTCTTGGATTATTTCGACAAATTCTTCATTTTGCTTTACAGGCACTGCAGCTTGGAAATCGATCGAGGGAGTTTGAACAATATTTTGAGGTTCTTGTGACACTGAACCATATGCAGCATCGTTCATCAAAAATGCGTTACAATCAAAATCCCAAGTATCAATCAACTTCAGAGATTGACATGCACTCCTGGTCCATGGGTCACCTTTTATCAAAGGCGAATATTTGACAAAGACGGAGACAGCTGCACTGAAGAATGCAGCCAATATAGCATATGAAAGGTATTTCTTATTTTTCAACAAATATGAATGGAGAACTTCAAAGAATTGACCCAATGCCAATATACCAAAGTAGAACAGTGGTAAATAGTGATGTAAAAACAATTGACGGCCCATCAAAAAGGATGGAAAGTAATGGATAGCCCAACCGAGAATGAATTGGAACGCTTGCACGTTGAAATTGAAAACTTCTGGATTGTTTCCAATAGTGTAACCTCTTTGCCATCTCAAAATTTGTACAACAACGTAGATGACAAATGCCAGAATAGATGCAGTGACAGCATACCAAGTGACAATATTACCAAAGAGATAAATTTGAGTGTTATTCTTGACCCAGTAGTTTATACCACGTAAGAGGAAAGGCCATGAGTCTGGTGTGGATTCCCAAGTATGGGATTCAGTCAAGCCTTGGTTGACCTTCCACATCTTTTCATGACTTTCAACAAATTTAGACCAAAATGATGGAGCTTCATAGTTAACTCTTTCCAGGTCTTCAGGTAAGAATTCGTTCTGGTTGGTCTCGACATACCATAATTCCAAATCTTCAATACCTTGAGTGGCACAAGTGACTTCTTGTTGCTCAAAAGCCCAGTCAGGCAATTTAACTTCATGGGAAAACAAATAACAACCGGTCATTGCATGACGTAATTTGAAAACGGTTTGCAATGCGCGAATTCTAGATTGAGCTTCACCTTTTTTAGATTTTTGTTGGACAATTTCAACGATGAAATCATCATTTGGATCACCTTCAAATCCATCAAACCCATAACATGAGGCTTCCTTTTGCCAGTCTGCATTTTCAGAGACTGGAGCCTTAATATCGTGACTGTGTAATCTTCTCTTGGTTTGTAAATGCATCAATCTAACTTTAGTTCCATCTGTGATTGGCTTGAACTCAGTAGGAAATTCTGTTTCGTTGTACAACTCGATTTGAAACAAGTTGTTGTCATCCAAATGTGGATACAAGGTGACTTGTTGTTGCTTGGATCCGGTTTCGTACAAATGGTTGTGGGAATGTAAATAACCACCCTGTGTATTTACATGACGGATGGAGACAACTGACCCAACACCGACATCTGC
The DNA here is from genome assembly GCA_030557235.1 of Nakazawaea populi. Classification (NCBI taxonomy): domain Eukaryota; kingdom Fungi; phylum Ascomycota; class Pichiomycetes; order Alaninales; family Pachysolenaceae; genus Nakazawaea; species Nakazawaea populi. The sequence goes on from JAKTVN010000042.1 coordinate 24,782, forward strand.
TTGGATATCTCTTGGAAGAGTGTTACCGATCAAAGTAGATCTGAATGGAGCTGACATGAACAGGGCACCATCACCTTCTTTGTTTAACAATTGATAATGTACGCTGAAAAAATACAAGTACAAAACAATTGGAACAACTAAGAAAAAACTCAATTTGGAAATGATCTGTTTAATCAAATTTCTTGGTTTGACACTGATATCACCGAGTACAAACCATAAGTCCCAAACGGTGACCAAACCAACCCATGCAACGGTGAACAAACCGACCCATTTGGAAGAAAGTGCGAGTCCCAAGGATACACCAGTTGCAGCCAAGCTCTTATACCAATTGTAGGAGAATGGAGTATCAACTTGTGATCTCTTTAACGAGTATGCGGTGCAAGCGATGAAAAAAATCAATGGAGAATCCAACAAGATATACCTTGAGATGGTGAAATTGGCATTTTCAATCAACAATAAAGAACTTGTGAAAAATGATACGATCGGTTTACAACCCGACAATCTCAAAGTTGAATATAAAGTGAAAATGGTACCAACCCCACATAAGGCACTAAATGCTCTCATCATGACATATGGTACCAGATCGGTGAATTCATCTCCAATTTTGGCGAATTCAAAGTTTCCATTGTAACCAAAGAGGTATCCAACACCAGCATATAACATCTTTGCCAAAGGTGGATGTACATCCAAGAAGTAAGTTCCCAAGATATATTTTCTTGCAAAACCACCAAAATGCACCTCATCAAATACAACTGAAGATGGTTGTGACAATTTGTAAAGTCTCAAGACCAAGGACACGACGAGTAACAATGCTATCAATGCCCTCTCTAGAGGTGATCTGTGTGATCTTGCATCTTGCAACTCTTTTGAAGGTTGTGTTATGATATAATTTCTCTTTTCACCTTTGGCAATTTTCAACTCTGCGGTGTTCAAATCATCACCCAAGAATTGGAATTCACCATCCAATATTGAGGAAGAGGGCTTAACAGCAGATTTTGAAACCTTGGACAGTTTCTTAACGGCCATTTTTCGTTTTCTTTTTACCTAATAATGTTTCGTCTTAGGTATATATGGATTTGAAATGGGAACAACAGCTACAGAACAAGAACACACATCAACAACTTCCTTGCAAAAAAATGTTTTTTTTTTTTTTTCTTCTGAGACAAAAATTCAATTGACGTGTTTGTCTGTTACACGTACTGGGGCTGTTTGGATTGGGGGGAGATGGAATTATAAACATCATATTATATATGGGGTAATCACCTATATTAAATTAGTCAGTGTAGTGCATGCCCTTCTTATTGTCTTGCACAGGACTACTACTTTTTTAGCGGAAGTATTCTACCGGTTATTCGAAGTCATTGCAGTTGTAAGAAGGGAGGACGTTTCCTGAAGTGCTGATATCGCGATATGCATGTTATACAGTGTCCACCAGAAAAAAATAGTTGGTTTCGTTAATTTACAGAGCTTGACTCCAAGGTAGTCTGAATTATGTGTGGTTTTTTGGAAGCTCTTCCCATTTTAGTGTAATCTACAAAGGGGAAAATTCAATTGCTGTTTTGGAAAGGAATTGCCGTTAGAGCACGGTATGAGAATGACTCATATAAATTGCTATATGATTATCCAGAAACTGTAATTATTCAATCAATCAATCATTTCAGTCATTACACACACACAATGGTAGTATACAGTGAGTATGAACGATGCAGGGCAATCCCTCAATTACCCCCTCGCCACCCTTTTTTTGCTGTATTGATCCATTTGGTCACCATCAATCTCTCTTCCATCTAACTTGACTTGGCTGGTGTGGCAAATAGATTCCACCAACCGCGTAATCGGTGTTCCATTGGTCGATATACGAGCACAATGCTGAACCTAAGGCAATCTCCCTTGGAATCTGAGACTCGTCCACTTTCAAAGTGAAACCAGACTTTCCTGCAGGGATCACTTGTCCAATACGAATTCTAATTTCACTCTCCTTCTCTCCCAAATTTTTCACTTTCTCCAACCATTTACCAGCTGTGGTCCACTGATACGTTTCGCCATCTGCCAATTGAAACATTCTGTAACTATCGATGGCATCAACCCTGTGGCCGATTATATGCCAACCCAATTCTGCTGCTGGAACTTTAGGCAGTCTGATCAAGAGAATATTGGACCTTAACCCTGCTCTTACCGCTGCTACTGGTTCATCTTCCCCCTGTTGGCCTGTGGCTCTTATCTCAGATGAATACATCTTGTAAGCGCCCTTGACAGCCCTCGATCTGACAAACCAGAACAAGCGGTCCTCTTGATTAGTAGATCCTAATGGACCAAACATTTTGGCATCATAAACATCAAATACTTTGGAACCAGTACCAAATTTCTTCCTAATGGCGTATTCGGAGACATCTGCAGACAAGTCCACAATGTTTGGAATGTAACGTGAGGCACGTCTATGTGGATGGAACAACAATGCTTTTGCCCTGACGACAGGTCTCATGATTGGGGAGAGGGCTAGTTCAATGGGCATCTTTGCTGATGGAGGAATATATTGTGGTGTGATCAAACGATTGGAAAGTTAGATACTTTTAATTGATTTTGACAATTGTATAAATCTGAACTCTTTTATATTTTTTTCCATGAAGATCACTTTTAATAATCATATGTTTTATATAATCTATTAAATATCAAAAAAAAAAAAAACAGAACATGAACAGTAGAGCTTACGTGTAACCATATATATATATATCTCTTCTGCTCAATAGATGGTTTCCATATCTATTTCAATCCACAATCGCTTTAAATGTATTTATGTCCGGTAAGCTCATTGCTTATTTGATGGAACTCTGACAAAAAAACTTTGTAAATTGCTCTTCATCGATAAGATCCACACAGAATGGAGTGCTCAACCCACTTCCTCTTCAATAGGTCCCAATCAAATTGCCACGCGTACGATACATACATAGGCAAGTCCATCAATGACATTGGAAACCAACATATTAGTGATGAAGATTGGTTGAAAGGGTCTGCCCACCTATCATATATATTATAGTGTGAGTGAGTGTGAATTCCGAAATATCGTAAGAAGTTGTAAGGCAACTACAAATCACATTAAGTGACATTCTTAATTTAGCAATGTTGGGAGATCAACTGTCGATCTTTTGAGTAGTTCACAGATACTGAAGTGACATATTTGTTCCAAGTGTTGGGATATACATGTGTTTGATTATTGATTGAAGAACCAATTGATACTTTCCCAAAGAGTTGGGAAAAGAAAAAATAAGAAAAGGCTTGTAATTGTGTCAGGTGACTACGTGACTAAAGAGGAAAAGCCTACTTTCCCACTTACTTCCCTCTATCTTCAATTATTTCCTTCAATTAGACTTTACAATCTTCCAAAGATGATAGTTATTTGACAGCAATATACTTACACACGAATTCCTTTCATTTCTATTATTTGGTATCACATTTACTTATATGAGATCGGCACAGACCGGTCTTTGCCCTCGGATTGTATACCCACCTTTAAATAAAAACCGTTGCAAGGCTGACAATGACTTTATTGGGGGACTTAACGAATTTAAATATCCTATCATTCGTTAATTATGAAGATGACATTGAACACATGCCATGGAACTACCAATTGACAATCGAACTACTCTTTAAGCAGCTGATGACAAATTGTGACATTGAACTTGTATTTTAAACATCATATAAATACACCACCACATTTCAAGCCTTGACTGTTCTTCTAGATATATATCATCATTCAAAACAACACAAAAACGACTGTAATAAATAATCTCAAAAAACAAATCACAACAATTTCTGTATCATTTCCAAAGAATGCTATCATCGCCATCACTTCAACTCATGTCCCATTTTATAAGGATAAGGATGGTTCCAGAACAGGCTTAATTTACGGTGAACTAGCCCACCCTTGGAAGGTCTTCATCGAAGCTGGATTTGAAGTCGACTTTGTCTCCGATTAGACGACCATTCCGGCAGCATCCAATTCTTACCTCAATCTGACATTGAGTTTCATGATCCAAACGCTGCTGTCACAAAATTGTTACAACACGTCAAGAGAGCAGACACTGTCAACGCTAACGATCACTCCATCTTCTTTGCCAGCGCTGGTCTTGCTACTTTGTTCGATTACCCTACCGCTTCCACTTTACAAGCCATCTCTGAGACCTTATACGAAAACGGTGGTATTGTCAGTGCCATCTATTGTCAGTGCTATCTATTGTCAGTGCCTCTGTCATGGTCCTGCCATATTTGCGGACTTGAACGACAGACAGACAAACGGGAGAACCATTGATCAAGGGTAAGAGGATCACTGCATTCACCGATAACTGTGAGGAGATGTTGGATTTGGCTAAAGCTATGATCGATAACAATTTAAAAAAGTTGTGAGGCAAACATCGCCGAAGTTGATGGTGTCTATGCGGCTCCACTGCAACCATTTGATGTTTTTTTTATGTTTTCAACATCACCGATGGAAGATCAGTCACAGGTCCAAAACCAGTATCTGCCACCAGTACCGCTAAAGCACTGATTGCTGCCTATGCCGCTTTATAATTTAATTGCTTTTACTACTTTATGTTTATATCTTTTGATTCTTTTGCATTTATAATTTAATTTGTTCGTCAATTATCAACATTTCAAAGAGTGAAGCACAGATTTTGTTTCAATTGACGTAATTTGATCATTGTTTCCACAACACACGTGGAGTCTTTGTATTTCAACATGTCGTTCTCTGATTTGGCAACATAGTCTGATGTGTATGTGAGATGTGTGAGCTTCTTTTGCCGAAAAATCTCAGCAAGTTGTTAGAAAACGGTTAAGAGTGATTTTACAATAAATCAACTAAACTACCGCTCAGATATTCAATATATATAAATCTATATACATAGTAAAGTGCAAATTGAGCGAATAACCTCGGTTAGAATGGTACTAACAGTAACCGTGATAATCTTTGGTGTGGCAGATGCTCTTTGCGTTGAAGCGGATGCGGCAGACTGATTGTCTCTGATTGGAGAATTGAGTTTTTTTTAGGTACGACCTCCATGTTATAGTTATTATCACAAAATAACATCTACGTTTTAAATAAGTAAAGTATGTATTAATTGTAACTCTGAAGACTCATTTCAAACTGAAACTAGTAAAGATGGAGAAAGATAACGATGAAGGCAAGACAAAAAAGACAAAACACGGCATTAGACCGACAGAATAGGATTTTAACGACTGATGAGAATTCACTAACCACGGTTAGCTATTTAGTGGTGTTTTCTAGTTTAATTGATACCGAACGGCACGCCGGTATAAGAAGACTAGTGACTCACTAAAGCCGTACAAAAAAAACACAATAACTAATTCGGGTAATTACTTAAGAGAACCACAGTGCGGCTAATACAATGTCAAAATTGTGGTGGTTTTTTTTTCTCCATCGAAGAGAGCAGCAACCACTTCATCAATTAATTCACATAATATAGACCACAGTTGTATCTATACAGGTTAAATCTCAGCTTTGTTGATCATGGCCACAAATTCTATAACCAAATCATTCGCCACAGACAAAATTCATACCTCTACTGAAAATAAGGAAGAAGAAGAAGAAGAAGAAGGAGTTGTTGCCTTGGCCACCCTCGCCGCCACATACAAGATCATCGTACCTGCATCCAACAACAGAGCATTTGATGAAAAATTCCAAAACGACTCAAAGACATCTGCTCTACCTATAGGTAATGACGACGATATTAGCTCTTCATCTTCGTCAATTCCAATTACTTCGGTTCGAACCGATGATAATACAATTAGAGAACGGACAAGGGTGTACTGCATCACTCAAGATTGGACCCTGCACGAGGAACTGAAACTGAAATGGAAAGCTGATTTGATAGTGATGCCCCTATTGATGCTCGGATTCTTTGCATTGCAGATGGACAGAGGTAATATAAGCAATGCATTAACTGATACTTTCAAACAGGACTTGCAAATCACTCAGAATCAAGTCAATGTCGGAAACCAATTGCTTTACGTTGGTATAGTTCTTGGTGAGATTCCCAGTAATTATGTCTTGCAAAAGATTGGTCCACGTGGTTGGATCAGTTCGCAGATTGTGGTGTGGGGGATCATATCATTGTGTCAATCTTTTATCCAGAATTATTCCCAATACATCGCCACAAGAATCTTGTTGGGGCTAGGAGAATCTGGATTTATCTGTGCAGGATTGTATTGCTTGTCAATGTGGTACAAGAAGAATGAATTGGGCAGACGTCATAGCTTGTACTACATCGGCAATTACATCTCATTATGTGTCAGTGGGTATATTGCTGGAGGCATTTTGAAAATCGGTAATAACAGCCATACTTCTTGGGCCGGTTGGAGATGGTTGTTTTTAATCGAGGGGATCTTCACCATCACTGTAGGCTGTGTATTTTGGCTTATATTCCCACAATCGACGAGGAATACCGCCCCAGTATGGCTGCCACACTGGCAGTTATTCACAGAGAGGGAACGATATATATTGACCAACAGGTTATTGCTCGATGATCCCATCAAACTGTTGAACTTGTCAAAGTCTATGTCTTTAGGAGACATCGTTGTAGGATTGAGCAAATGGCGAGCTTGGTTCCATGGTTTGATAAGTTTTCTCACTTTGGGCTCATACGCTGCATTCAACACTTATTACCCAAGTATCATCAAGGCAATGGGTTATACTCAATTCCAACTGAACGCAATGTCATCTGTCGGATATTGGATCGCTGGCTCATTATCTTTAATATTTTCCATCTATGTGAGCAAGATTCAACCACATGGGGCACCAATGATCTTTGCATGCGTGTGGCAAATCGTTTTAGCCATCCTGTACCGCTCCATTGTTGGATCTGCAACCAATGGCACCAAGTACCTGGTTTACACTTTGCTCGAAGGTATTTATATGGTGATCCACGTATTGAACACCTGCTGGGTCTCGGTCAACTCGGTCACTCCCACTGATCGATCAGTGCTGTTGCTGTTGAACATCATGTTGGTTAACATGGGTAACATCTACGGCAACCAGATCATGAGAGGTGAAGACCTGCCATTATATCAGAAGGGATTCTTAGCTGCTATAGTGTTGTTTGCAGTAGGGTTGTTGTGTATCATATTCCACATGTGTCAATACTCGTGGAAAAATAGGCAATTGGACAAAAAATATCCTCTAATTCGTGGTGATGCCAATAGCAGTAGCAGCAGCAGCAGCGGCAATGTCAATTACACAGCACAGGAAAGGGACCCTGATGGCAACATCGTGATCGACTTCACCAGTAGTGAGGAAATTTCCGGAGCTGTGAACAAAGATGAGTTGTACTCAACTTTCAGATACTCCCCTTGATATGTTGTTGTCGTGTACAGAAACGCAAATCTTTAATCCCGTAAAAAGCTTATAAAGAGACCCCACCAACCGACTGCCCACGTTGGAAGCATAGCTATTGGTATCTGATAGTGCACTAACCGCTTTTGAACACAGAAGTGATTAAGATTCTGTTACAGAATAATCTCTCTCTTCTGATATGCATCCCCTCTTCTGGTATGCATCCCAACTTGAAATCGTATGAATTGAATGAGAAAATCATAATAGTACATTTGATTGTTGTACAGTTCAAAAAAGTTTGATAACGGTTGGCTCGTTAAACAACAGGAAGTAATGCCTCCCAGCAACTAGTTTTGAAAATATGTGATGAATGGCATTGAGGGTGATATCAAATTGCTATATTTGCCATTTATATCATCACCATGCGAGTTTGTTTTACAAATACGAATATGCCTACTTAACCACATACATTTCATTAGAAAAGACTGAACTGTTACTTAGAACACATCATTCATTTTCAGACCCAGGTAAGGAAGTTTCAGTAATTGAATTTCGACATGACAAGCACAGCATTTAAAGGATTAAACAAACAACAACGAGACAAGTGTGAAAATGTAAATTTGGCATGAAAGAAAGATCAATGATCAGATGAATATTTTCGATTTTAGTAAACATAGACGTATTCCAAATTTGGACTTGGTATCATGCTTTTCAAAATCACGCTACTCTTGATTTTACTGTTCGTGTTATGGTCAGATCAGGCTTCAGAATATTTGAGCTCAGCGTTTGGATCACCCGAACCAGTATCGGCAGTGCGGAACGGGACAAGACCGAGAGAGAGCCAATGTGAATCCCAAGAAACGAGTCTTGCCAAATGGTACTTGAGAATACAAACTTGTTCTCCCGACAGAAGATGTCATTTGAATGAGTCGACAAAGTTGATTGAAAATAGTTTACAAGAGCTGAGGAAAAGATTGCAAGTCAATAATTTACGTAGGGGATATTTTGTGATCGATTATGAAATAAATTGGCGCTCGTGTGTGTCATATTATGATAAAAATGCACGGGGAATGTGGAGATTTCCAGATTGTCCAACTGGATGGTGCGAAATAAATTGAAAATCATTTGAAATTTGCTCGAGGAAAACCCGAAGCCATTTTTTTGATCAGAACACAGCGACACGTATTGACATAAAAATAAGGATACTGAAACTCTAATCTATTGCTTGCTTTGAAATGATTTATCGAACGAGATCGAAAACGCTGTAAAATTTGTAGTTGAATATCTTCACAACGTTGTGTAACAAAGACTGAAAATCAAGTCATATAGGTTTATTGTAATCTGATTCACTATATTCAGGTTATACATGGTTCTTGCACATATGGAGGACACTGAGAGGGTTGAGCTAGTACCAATCCGAATGAATCAGTTGTGTAATAATCTAATCTCAACTTTTATCTATAAATCAAGGAAAAAAAAAGAGAGAGAGAGCAGAAAGGAGTAAATAAGAGATGAGTATAACTTAGGATATGGGACCCAAGATTGTTGTAAAACTTCCCTTGAACAAGCAGGTCTTGAACAACAACTTCAAAGAGACACACTGGACTTTAGAGAATGACTTGTCCTTGACCAAGATCATCGAATCCACTAAGGTGACTAATTTCAACGCTGGCGATGTTAACATTGAAGAATTGTCTACCGTGTACAAAGTACCCGTTGAATTTTTGTTGAAGAAGTTTGTGCAATTGTACAACGAGTTACAATTGAGTCATCTGCAGCTAGAGCAATTACAGAATAATCACATAAGGGAAGATTGTGGCACCGATAGATCAGCTCACGAGTCTTCATCCAATCGTATCAGAAACAGAAGAAGAAGAGGAAGCTTTGAAATTCAAAATTATAATTCATATACTCAGTCACTGACAGATCAGCAGCATCAACAAGGAATAAACGAGTTGGTGAAATATCATACACAGACTCAGACACAGAGAGAGCTATCTCATCAAGAAAGAAATGATTTGGCAGATGAAATTGAAGTCAGAACACTGGTTGATAATGGCACATATTCATATTATATCGACAAGAAGGGCTACCTGTCAAGAAATGGATCTGATTCAGATTCGGAGGAAGAAGAGGATGAGCCCAACTTGATCAAATCATCAGAGTTTTTACTACGACGGTCCACGATATTACCGGTGCCCGAATTATTGGACAACTCCAGTCTTGAGGACTTCTTTAGCGATGGTGTTGATGCAATTTCAAAAAAAAAAGAAGAAGCAGATGATGATGATGATGATGAAGAGGAGAGAAATGATATGATCACTGCAACTGATGATGCTAAATCCGAGCATCAAAAACAACAACAACAACAGCGGGTCCAGCCGAAACCAATAACACCACTGCATCTGTTGAGTCTACGACAGCTGTACTCCAATACTGTTGAACAGGTGGTGAATAATAGGAGAAATGCAAACACTGGCAGTTCAAGTGGGCAAAAAACTAGAACAGCGGTGTTGAAGATGGAAAAAGCAGCCACAATGATGATCAATGATGAAGAAGTGACAGGGATCATATCTACAAGACGTAAAGGTTTGGATACAGGAAGAAGGAATTCGGGCTCGAGCGACTTAAGTAACAGAAGTGAATTGGAAAAGCTGTTGTTGGATCGGTTGTAAAAAATTTACATCAACATACATACAATTCATATAAGGCGATAGAGAGAGAGAGGCGTTCGCTAAAAAAGAGAAAAAAAATTTAATTTATCGGTCGATTGTGAGAACTAACATCAACGTTTTTAAATATCAATTGAAGTAATCACATCAACACACACACAGGATGGTGTTCAACAGAATCATCTCTAGACCGTCTACAAAACTATACAAGAATGGGAATGCTTCGATCTTGAACTTGACTGGTTCTGCTATCAATGCAGTTAATATTCCTTGTTATAAGAACAATAATAGATTTCATAACAATCATCATCATCAACATTATAGATCATATCATTTACTCAGCCCAAAACAATTCCAGGAGTTGGACTTTCAACTGAAAAGTTACAAGATCATAGATGCCACATGGTATATGCCGAATGTGGGCAAGACCGGTGCTGCTGAATTTGCAAAGAGTCGAATTCCAAATGCAATCTTCCTCGACATTGATGAGATCATCGATAGCTCGAGTAAACTACCACACATGTTACCGAATTTGGAAACTTTCAACGAGGAGATCAACAAGTTGGGTGTCACCAGGGATGACCATTTGATTTTTTACGACAAGCAAGGTATATTTGCCAATTGTAGAGCAGCTTGGATGTTTGAAGTGTTTGGTCATGAGACGAACAAGATTCTGTTGTTGAACAATTTCCCCTTGTACGTCTCAGAAGAGGGACCAATTGATACCACAACACCAGATGACATTGAATCCAATATTCTGGAGAAGAAAGAAACCAAATATGAATCTTTTGGATTGAACAGAAGTAAAGTGATCATTTATGATGACATGTTGAAATTGGTTGAGACCAACGAAATCCAAGATTATTACCTCTTGGATGCCCGTTCCACTGGAAGATTCAACGGCTCTGCACCTGAGCCTCGTCCAGGTTTACCTAGTGGTCACATCCCATCGGCTATCAATGTGCCATTTCAAGACTTGTTGTCTGGTCCTCAAGGTACGATCCCATCAAAGGAAGAGTTGTTGTCATATTTTGAATCGAAACAGATCAAAGATGACAAACTGATCATTATCATGTGTGGAACCGGGGTCACTGCATGTGTCGTGAAGTGTTGTTTGGACGTTGCCGGTTTGAACAAGAGTGGTCATATAATATACGATGGTAGTTGGACTGAATGGCTGCAATCACTGCCTTCTAAGTACATTGTCCAGGGATAATAATATTACTTTCAATTCCAAATAAAAAGCAAGCATGTATATAGCACTCACTCTCTTTTCTCATTTCTTCTTCTTCCTCATCATTTCAATAATTTAAGAGTTATTATTAATTCATGTACTTTTGATGATTGAGGGAACTCTCTTTCGAATTCTATGTTTTGAATTCAATAGATTGTCTACTGTTAGTCTGTTGGGATCTTCTGTCAAGAGTTCAGCGTATTTCAATCATTGGAGAGCTCATGAAAACAGCAGGAATAAAATCTATTATTCTATAAATGGCCTCTACGAACGCTTTTGATCCTACTACAGATTCTCCTTTGTTCGGTGATGAACCCATAGTTTCGCTAACAAATTGGTGAGTGTCTCTTCCCAAATTCAGTATACTCAGCAGATTTGCTCGACTATAGCAAAAGACTGAAAATCACCCAGAGCTTGATTATAACTGGTTACTTTGCAAAACTTAGCATGTAAAAGAGTTCATTACTGGTACACCATTGAGAATACTGTCGAACTATTACTTGATGGAATGATATAAAGGTAATGAATGAGCTTCAATGAAAGTATTCCCAACTTTTTTAATTCAGTTATTTATTTATTATGATAACGAATCAGGAGTGAAAGACTGGACATTGGTTAAGCCTCACTGATGTGAAGTGACCTTTCTGATAAAGGTTCATCTTAGTTATACATTTGGACAATAAGTGTAGATTAATATTGAAGGTGTTTCAAAATAGATATCATATGTATTGTTATATTTGACCATTCCATATGGAAAGAAAACTGCTGTAGGTAGAACAGGTAACCACTCACTTTATAGTCTCTGATTTCTGTCAACGTCAATAGTGTCAATTGTTCAATTCTGAGTCTCTATTTATTGGGAGGTTGGTATATCTGCTCAATATTAGTTCAAAGGTAAAAAAAAAGGTAAAAATTATCAAGGGCAAAAAGGCTTTTTGAAGTTTTAATCACCCCAAATTTCAATTATAAAGATAATGTCTTCAATACTGTTACCAGGGATCACTGAGGATTCCTTTGGTGGTGGTGGTGGTGGTGTGGGAGGACTAGAATTTCTTGATTCAGATATCCCAAATACCTCTTCATCTAATGCACAACACGACGTGAGACTCGAGCCCATGCACGAGATCATTATCGAATTAGAACCCAATGAATCGATCAAGTTGACTGTAACTGAAGGGATTGTGGAGATATTCGGCACTGAGCTAGCCAATGAAGTTACTTATAACTTCAGTGGAGCAATGAAGTTTCTGTGTTATACATACCATGGTGGTGAATTGCACATTGTTGTCCCGAACGGTGGTAGTTTGACTACGGAATTTAAAATATGCGATGAACCCTTGATGAATGTATATTTGACGTTGGAACTCACGTTGGAGAACCAGCGTAGTGTTGTATCTCAGTTGAACCAATCGATAAACATAACCAAGATGACTGGGCCAAAAGTGTTGATCATTGGTGCTGCCAATTCGGGGAAATCAACTTTATCTAGGGTGTTGTCTTCTTATGCCATGAGATTAAATCAGAGACAAGTGATGTTGGTAAATTTGGATCCACAACAACCGAATTTTGTATGTCCCGGACTGTTGACACTGACACCGATATCTGATTTGTTTAATGTGGAAAATATCAATTTCGGAGAGACAGAGACCACAGGTGCCAATTTTTACCATGCGAAGCAACCCATGGTCAAGAACTTTGGATTAGAAAATGTTGAGAGTAATCTACAATTGTACAAGCGAATTGTATCTCAATTGAGTGATGTCGTGTATCAGAGATTGGATAATGATTTGGAAGTTTGCAACAGTGGAGTCATCGTCGATACTCCAAGTACGATATCTGATGAATTGATCAATTATATCGTTGACATTTTCAAGATCAATATTGTTATTCAATTGGTCGATGTTGCCACCACTGCCATCCAACACAGTGTTGAGTTGGATAAGAAGGATGTCAAATTGATCACAATCAATAAGAGTAGCAATATCCCAGAGAAGACGGATCAATACACAAGACAATTACAACAACGAAGCATCAGGGAATACTTCTATGGAATTGACAAATTATCTCTCTCGCCTTATACGATCACTGTCAATTACTCTGATTTCAAAGTCTTCAAACCAATAAATACCAATAAGGATACCGAGATAGTTAGCAGTACCATTGAGCAAGAATTTTTCATCCCAGTGGAGGTAAATTCTTCCAACATCAATAATTCTATAATGAGCATTATCCCACCACCCTCACCACAACAACAACAACAAAGAATCAAGACTTCCTGTCTTGGTTTTGTGTGTGTGCTGAGTTGTGATGATGAGAAGCACAAGTGCAAAATTTTGTTACCGATGCCGAGCAGTAGCTTACCAAGTTTGGAGTTTGTCTTGACGGATTTCAGATATTACGAATGAGAAACGAAATTTGAATTTATTTCTAATACCCTAATGCTATGTTTTTGTGGTCTTTATTTAAATAGTTTAATTCTGAATTAAAGCTTGTATATCAGTTGTAAGTCTTTTATCGAGTAATGAAGGTGATAGAATGACGCTAATTTGGATATAACATTTATTTATGATAGACTCACCGTATAGTGGTTAGGTTTCGACAATGATATACACAAAACACACAGAGAGTGACAAAGATCGATAAGTTGCTGATATGAGCTTTGTGTGAAGTCTAGATCTGTTGATGATGTCAGGTACCAAACGACAAAATTTTAAAGGATTCGTTAAGGCAGGGCAACAAAAAAAAGACGAGACGAACAACAACTTGATCTGTGCGGAACCGATAAGATTTTAAAACATTCACCACTCAGATATGAGAGCTACGGTACTATAGATTTGTATTCTTAGTAAAGCATTTTCATAAATCATTCTGCTTCATCAATTGATTATAGCGCTTGAACAATATAAAGAGAAAATTTTTTTGTGTGTGTATTCCCGCTGCAGGCGCAAATAAGATTGGATCTCATCAAATGTTTTGATTCATGTTTTTCTTATAAATAGAATTACCATACACATATTATTATTATTTTTATCAATAATAATACCACAAGGGTTTGATTTATATCTTGCTATCACATCAACAGATATATCTTATAAAAGTACTGAATAAGGAGCAGAAGATCTCGTGGTTCATATTTATTCATTCAACTCATACACCATTCGTCATAGATAAATAGATATGGTGGTGGTACTACCGAAGATCGTACATCTAGATGTCATCCGTAATGGGAACCACCTCCGACTGTTATTTTTGGTCATCGCATTGCTAGTGGTGTCCAACCTTTTCCTTCTATATCTGGGTATTTACAACACCACAGACTATGAGGTCATCATCAAACGACCACAGTCGTTGCTGTTACAACTATACCAGGATAACGATCTTAAAAACCCTCGGTTACAGAGGGCACGCAGTTGGTTAATAACAGATAAATACGATGAAGAGAAATCGTTACAACAAGAGTTGAAAAATGAATTCAAGAGCTTTGACAAGTTTGATCCAAGGTTGGCACTGTCTTTATGGTTAGATATGATCAATGAAAATTTACAAGATGATTCAGAACTGTTATTACCTCTTGATTTCAAATTGCCCTTCAACTGGGGGATGATTCTCGATTTATCATCACAGATACTACAACATCCTTACTATGACAAGATCATACAAAAGAAGATGAGTTGTAAGGAGTTCAGCGCTTTGGATCCAGCTATAGAGAGAAGATTCCCAGGACGTGAAATGGATACTTGTATCGATTACAATTATGAAACACCTAATTTTCACAATCCCATGAAACTACCTTTCAAATTGACGGGCAAAGATAATATATACATGGAAGATCTCGAGATGAGAAAGTTTTATTCAATCATGTATTGTCTCACAGGATTACCTACACCTGCTAGGATGTTATTGTTGGGGGCCATTGATAATTTAGGTTCGAAGAAATCTTTGATAGTGCCCTTGAGTGGCCTGAATCTTATGGTGATGGGGAATAACAACTCTAGTGGTGATCTTGATACTATTCCCATAGTACAACATTCCTCTAAATCACTGACATTTTTGAAACAGTACTCAGAGAGGTACATTGAAAGACAATTACAAAACAAAACAGCACCGTTGTCAGATATATTACGTAATGGTATATCAACTTTCAACGGGCTCCACAATTTGAATCAGTTTATTTTGAACAGTAAGAACCTGCTCAAAATTATATCTCAAACTAATCTTCACCAGACTTATGATAAACCGACAGTAATTGGTGTAGGTGAAAAGTTGACGGGTGGGGAAAAAAGAGATTTGATAACGTTGCCCATGGATTTATTTAATTGGAACATTGATGAAGAATTAGACATTGTAAAAGATCAGTTAGCACAAATTCCCTCGTGGTCGCCAGCACTGTCTCCGCTTCTCCATTTTGAAAGACTTTTATTGGATAAAAAAGATCATTTGGTAACAAAGGAGCCAAGGTATTGGGGACTTGCATCATCAAAGGCTGATAGATTAGATCATTTTGATTTCAGATTTTTCAGATACAATGTCAAAAAGCATACACCGGATTTACAACTGGCAGTATTACACAGGTTAACTCGTACATGGTTTAAATTGTGTCATGAATTTGAGATACCGACGTGGTTGAATCATGGTCCATTGATTGGATGGTATTGGAATGGATTGAATTTAAATTATGATTCCGATATCGATGTTCAATTGCCGATTCAATCCTTGCTGAGATTGGCCAAACTGATCAATGATACGTTGATATACGATTTTATCAATGAGAAGGAATATATCAATGATCAACTGAAGCTTGACAATAATGCTGAACTTGGATTACGTAGTTTCTATTTCGAAGTTGCCGATTCATTTGTATCAAGAACCAATGCGCTGTCCGTGCATAACAATATCGATGCCCGGTTGATTGATACACAGACAGGAGTGTATATCGATATCACTGCCTTGCTGAGTATTACTTCTCATACTTTGGATTCAAAACCTCATCAGTTGTTGATCTTGAATAGAATGAGAAATAAACAAGTGAGTAGATTCATATTGAGTCAGTATTATGACATATTTTATGATGGAATTACACTAAGAGATGAGATTAAAGAGGAACTGGGTGAAAGAACTTGGAACAAGATCGCCTCGAAATCAAAACTGATCTTGAACGATTATGTAAAAGAATTTCCAGAAATGGAAAAAGAGCAAGATTTATTGAAAGATTTGATTCATGATAGGAATTATCATTTTTATAATTTGAAAGAGTTGAACCCATTGATACCCACTTATCACGAAAATTATGAAACATTTGTACCATCGAATTTTTTGAAGAACTTGATTGTTGAATATGGTGATAAACAAGTTATATTAAGACCATATTATATGAGATACAAATTTTATAACGATCTAAGACTTTGGATCTCACATGAAGATTGTCCCGTATATGAAATTGGGGAGGGGAAATTGATTTTCCATATGGATGAAAAGGCCATGGGAGAGAAATGCCTTGATATGAACGATAAAGTACGAGAAACTGAAAATTCATTAAAACTGTATTTAGAATTCCATGCAAAGGAGTTGAACATTTTGTTAGGGGGAGACTCAAGAAACGAGACTTTGTTGAGTACATTGATGCAAAATGGTACCAAGTTAAACTATGAGCTGCATCTGGCTCATACTCTAGATCATCCAAATCATATCATGATCCCAGAGCCTTTCATGGTTGACAATTATTATTGATTATTGTACACGACGACTTCAAATAGACAGCCCCTATCAAACAATTACAAAAAAAAAAAAACAAGTCAAAATTAAGCAGAAGATGAAGAAAGATGAAAGATGAATAGTAAAGATGATGAGTAATAACAATAACAACAATAACAGGACATCAAATGAATTCCCTATAGTATTAGTGAAGAATCTTCCATATGAGATTCAAGCGGAAGATTTATACGAGTTGTTTGGCACGTTTGGAAACATATTTGAAGTACGAAGAGGCTCTTCACCTGAGACCAAAGGTACTGCATTTGTCATATACCAGAATCTACACAGTGCCAAATTGGGAATTGACAAGTTGAACGGATACAATTTCCATGGACGGTATCTTGTATGCTTGTTGTACACTATTGACAAGTCCAAATTGGTGCCAAAAGAGAGGAAGGAGCGTGAGTTGGAGTTGGACAAGTTGAAGAAGTTGCACGATATCGAATGAACGGTATGGTATGCATGTGCGGTTGTTGGTTATGTGTGATTATTGGAGGATAACATGAGGGAATTGGCGTTTATACTTGTTTGCTTATATATATAAAGAAAAATGGATTTACTGAACCTACTATTAAAGCAACAAATGTTGTTGTATAGAGAGATCTTCATATCATCTATCATCAACTTCTTTGTTGTAGTTTTTTCGTTTCTATTAAAAAAATTCATAAGAAGATATATGTTAATATATAACAAACAAATCATACATAAACAGCTATGACAGTGGATGAAATTGAACTCTCTACCTTCAATGACTCTCAAAAGGTATGCATGTCATTAAAGAAACCTTCTTAGCCTTTTTTCTAAATGAGCAGGATATATACTGACATGAACTCGTTGCTGAAAGACTGTGTACATGCTTGAGCTGAGTCCAGGGTTCACCAAGGTATCTCTGGAAGAGTTGATACCCATGGCTACACTACTTCAAGGCAAAGAGAATACAGCATATATGGAGACCCGTATGGTGATGTTCCAGAAATTCTGGTCTTCCAAGGAAGAAAAGATCAACAAGATTCTTCTCAGTAGGAATGATCATTTATTTCAAGAAATTGCCGATTTTTTACAACCACCCAATGACGAAAACAATTCAACTTTCAAAAGTGTGTTGTTGTTGATGGGTGCCAACCTTTCCAACCACAGTTTGATGTTGAGCAATATGCGGCAATATTTGAAGAGATTTGGCAGTTTCAAACTCGTCTCTTTGAATTCAAAAGATTGTCATACTTCAAAGACAACTTTGATCTCCTTGATACGACAAATAATAAGGCCTTCTTCGGATATCAACGAAATGAATGGAAAAACTTCTGATCACTCATCGCATAGTGACAAAATTGAAGAAGACGAAGAAGAAGAAGAGGATGAAAATGACAATGACAATGATGATGATGATGACAACGACGACGACGAAGCTTATATGGGTGATTTTTTAAAATATGACTTTGATGCTGTAGTAGACTGGTTCAGAAGCAATCAACAAACGATCTTGGTCATTTTTGAAGATTCTGAGTTATTCGACACATCTTGTTTGACATCGTTGCTTGATCTCATCAGTTCTTCCAATGTTGGACATTACTTCAAATTCATATTTGGAATTTCGTCCTCTGTGGCGTTGTTTGCTGAAAGCTTGTCATCTTCCTTGTTGGATGCCATAGACGGGCACATTGTCAATCTCAACGATCCAAGGGCAACATTACAAGAGATCACTGATAAGATATTGTTTAATTTGGAGCTTGAAAATAATTCTGATTTCTTATTATTATTAGGTCCAAGCCTTTTGGATGAATTGTCCAATTTTAAACACAACGAATTACTATTCATTGATGTTTTAAAATATTCATACTCGGTATATTTTTACAATAATCCCTTGAGCATACTAAATTTGGTAAGTATAGAGGAAGATGATCCAGGTCAGGAATTTGAGATTGATGGTGATTTGATCGATTGCTTGAGAAGGACACCATCGTTTAAGAGTAAGATTGATAAATTGAACATGTTTAATCAAAACGAAGAAATTTTAGACTTGTTTAACAATGATGAAACACTTGCACAAGATTTCAAATTTCATTATAGAAATTATTACAAGTTGGGGGAAGTTTTTTACAAATTGTTGGACTTGTTCATCAGTTTGCAACACCATTTTAATGATGGATATATCATGAAATCCAAGTTTGAAATTTATTCGATGGTTATTCAACAAGATATGGTCTTCTATGAATCACAGTTTTATCAGGAATTGCTCAATTTGGTTCTGAGAAATGTTAGAGTTGATAGGTTGGATGATTTTTTGCTGGCAATAAACGAAAACACTTTTATCACTCAAGATTATATTAATGAGCAATTGGGACCCAAGCTTATTGAAGAAATTGATGTTCAATCTTTGAAACTCATTTGCAAAAAATTGAGCTCCTTGATCGACAAACAAATCAAACTCTTCTTCAAGAATTTCAATGAGATCCTATACAAGGAAATTTTCACTATTGACATTGTGCAACCTAACCATTCTACAAATGAAAACATCATAGCATCGAGTTTCAACCCATTCATTCGTGCCAGCATTGAATCCGCCTTGACCAACCCGAACTCGTACCTTTTCATGCCAAAGGAACCTCATACCCCACACGATAAATTAGCCCAATTAATTGAACCCATACTTTGTGAATTGTTTACATTATACCGTGAACTGAATATCTTGGTGAATATTCACGATTTTTTCATTGCTTTCAAGGAGTCAATCGAGCGCGGCAAATTGGTAAGAGCTATGGTAGATATATTGGAACATGACAAAAAAATAATTAAGATGGATCCGGATATGCAATTGTTATACAACGATTTGAACAAATTGACAAAAGAAGGCAGTTTGACAGACGAGGAAGAAGTGGTGTGGGACAAGATCACATTGAGTTGGTTCTTACAACTGATGGGTGAACTTCGATTCCTAGGGTTCATCAAGGATCTGAAAAAGAAGGCAGACGCTGTTGAGAAATTGGTTTGGAAGGGAATATAAATACAAGTACAAAAGATATAGGACAGCCCCGATCTAAAAAAAAATTCACCAAAAAAAAGCAGAAAAAAAAATACGTGTAAGAAAGCACTCAGTGAAAGTTTAGAGAATTACTGAGACCGACTTCATCATCATCATCATACAACATATCACACACATTATTTAAACAAGATGACGAGATCCACCATTGGAATCCACTCAATTGTCTGGCTTTTGTTCATCTCTCTTGTCTCTGCTGAGTTTTTCCCTCCGACTAGCGCATGGCAAAACGTCGACTACACACGAGTTGTTGATCTATCGAGGTCGTACGTCAGGGAGACTCACAAGTTCAAATTGAAGAACATGCAACTGGAACCCTTACAGATGTATTATTTTGTCTTACCTGCTGAGGACAAAGAGCAGCTTACGCTCTTGGTACCAACACTTGAAACCACAACTGGTAATGGTGGCCGCAAAGTGCTGTTGAAGATGGAAGAATTAGATGACACATTTGACGGGTTAAACATTTACAAGATCGAATTACCATTCCCCATCGCACCAAAGCTGAATGTCGAGTTCCAAGTGTCCATGTTGTTGACAGGAAGATTGGCTCCGTTGCCACTGCTGGTGGAAACCATCGATGAATTTCAATCATTGGTTTACCATACAAGCAAATTACCATTGACCGTGTATCCTACTTTGAGTTACACTTTGAAATTCACTGGGTTTCAAAGTACCGTAGACGAGATTGCCGTACCAGGAGTGCCATTCGAAGCTGATGACCAGTATAAAGGTGTCCCTATTGAGGACCAATTGGTCTATGGTCCATACGACTTGTCAAAAGAGCCAGTACCGATTCTGTTACCGATGTCGTTACTTTTCAAGAGACGTGCTCCATTGATGCACGTGAACAGATTGATTCGTGATGTGTGGGTCTCGCATTGGTCAGAACGGTTACAGATTGAAGAACATTACCAGTTGACCAACAAGGGTGTTGCGTTGAAGAATGGCTTTAATAGAGTGGAGTACATGCAGAAGAAAATGGCCATGAAGTTGAATCCATCCATTAACAGTATCGAGATCCCCATCTATGATAGAGAGACTACAGATATCTATTACACCGATTTGGTGGGTAATGTGTCCACCTCGATGATTATGGATGATTCGTTGTTGTTGAAACCGAGATTCCCCTTGTTTGGAGGTTGGAATTACAATTTCACCATTGGTTGGACTAATCCAATACTGACTTATGTGCATCTGATCAGTGGTGTTAAGGAAGACAATAACAATAACAAAGTAGTTGGCGACGAGGAGTTCTTGCTCAAGGTTCCAATCATCAATGGACCAAGAGATTGCTCTTATTCCGAGTTGCAATTCAGCGTTTTCCTACCTGCAGGTGCCAAGGTTTTGTCGGTGGAGAGTCCAGTTGAATACTCAAATTATACCGTTGATGAGTTCTACTCTTATTTGGACACCTTGAAAGGTCATACTAAAATCAGTATGCAATTTGAAAATTTGGTTGATGAAATGAAGAACATTCAAATCTTGGTCAAATATAGTTACACCAAAGTTGATCTGTTTGCTAAAGTGATATCGATCTCGATCTATGTATTTATTGCATTGATCTCGTTCATCGGAATTAGATTGATCGATATTAGAATCGATACAAACAAGAAAAAGCTGATCTAGATATATACCTACATATATAAATGTGATGACTTTTGTTTTGTTTTGTATGCTTGAAAATGTGAAATATTATTCTAATTACGATAAACACACGCATTTAGCGGATGTATATGCAGTCCCCTTTTGATCTTTCACTACCGCAGCACTATTCCTTTCTATCTATCTATCTTTCACTATTTCAACAATTGTAGTAGTATATATATGAAGTTCATCTTGAACTACTGCAGCACTTGTAGTAGAATATATCCTCTCCATCTTTCACTACTGCAGCACTTGAAGTGAAATGCATATGCAGTTCATCTTTCACTATTGCAACACTTGTAGTGGAATGTATATATTAGTGCCCGTTTCTATCGGTTCACCAGTGCCGCACTAGTGACAAACCTATTCAATCGCATCAGCACTAAAGAGATCTGTGTTCAATAGAATGCAATTAATTCAATAACAACGACAAAAAAATTCAACCCTCTTTCTCTTCTAAATTGTTCACCGTCTCCCAAATCATCTGTCCACTTTGTCCATACCCTACCAAATCACTTAAATTGACTCTAAAATAATCGATATCTTTTAAAATTATCAGCTTTTGTATACTATCTTTGATCTCCAACTTTGAATACAGTTGTATCAAATGGGTCTTGTAATTATCAAAGATCTGTGATAACATCAACGAAACTTGTAATTCTGGTAAATACCTTTGTAAAACACGCGAGATCGTTGTCGTTTCCTTCACTAAACTCTCCATATATGGATGACATGACTTGTCCTTTGCAGGTTCGGACCAATCAATGGTAGCGATGGCCTTGCAATGCAGTTGCACTCTATCGTTCATCAAGGAAATTAATTTGGCATATATCTGGGATTGATGATCTTTGTAATTTGATAACAACTCATCAAACAGCTCTGTCATTACATCCTCTGGTGATAACGATCTCGCCATCGATTTCTTGATATATGGTATTAGGGCAATGATACATGCCAACAACTGGGTAGTGATGGCCAAATGTTTCGAAGTGATGTGTTTCAAATCAGTGGTTCTCTTGACATTAGCTTGTAACACCTGTTGATTGATCTTTTCATTAATATTTTGTAAAATATCAATCAAATTTTGTTGTAATTGTGGCGTGTATTGTTGGAAAATGGTTTTCAAAAGTAAGAAATCCTTAACCATTTGAATTATTTGGTTTGCCACTCCAGGAACGATGAATGATTTGTCATCGATCAAAACAGTTTGTCTTTGATCAGTGTTGCTATTGGAGTTATCTGTATCTGTGTTATTGTTTTGAGTTGCCGGCAGCCCGCTGTCTGTTGTATCTATAGATGTCATATGGAAATTTAACGAGTCTAACCAACTGGCTGGATCATCATTGGCAGATTCAACAATTTCGTTGACAAAATCTTGCAAATGCATAGGTAATGGGATATCTTTCCATATTTCTCTCTCTAAGGCTTCCATGATATATCTATGTTGTAAATTGGGGAAATTTTGTAAATATTGTGTAATGTAATGATTGACAATTTCATGAATCGAGATTGATGTGGTTGATCCACTAATGGATTCACATTCATGAGAAAATAAGTTGTTGATGGAATAAAATTTCAAAAAAAACGGCACCGTCAATTTGATCGTTTGATCTCTTCTGACACTGATGATCCTTGACATTCTCTCCTGAATCTTATCGATACATTGTTTGATCGTTTGCGTTATATCCAACCTCATGATCAACTCCGAGTGATCTTGGTAAGATGGATCTTTAGAATTAGAAATGGTCTCCAAGGCAATGTTTAACAACACTTTTTGTTGAGTGGTGAGTCTTCTCAAACATTCTGCCAATTTGACATAGATCTCCACCAACATGTCTTCGAATTCCTTTGGAGTCATAGCCCTTAAGTCGTTTCCCAACCTCGGCGCGTTATTGTTATCTCTAGCGGTGGCAACAGAGGATGTAGGTCTAGACGAAGAAGTGGTTGAATCTTGATCATTGACAGAAATGTTAGCATTCGGTAAGCTATCACGTATGATACTTTTCACTTCTGGTACCAATTTTTGTTGGTAGACTTGGAATGCTGAAATCAAATTATGACATCTGAGTAAACCCAGCATGTGATTTGCAATTACTTTCTTGAAGGAGTCATTAATTGTTTGATACGAGTTGTTGATTTTTTTGGAATCGAGATTCAACTTTGATCTTTTTCTAGATTCTCTTGAAACTGAGGATGTTATTCTGTCTAAGGAGTCTTGTTTTGAAATTGATTCGTAATGATTTCGCAAATCGGTCAACAAATAATCAAAAAACAAATTTATGTATGAGAGACCAACATCATTTTGCAATTTGTGTACCAAATTCTTCAAACTTTCCAATGCAGGAAGTTTGCTCAAATCAACTAGTTTTAAATCCAAACCTTTAAGCAATAGTTGTACATGTGAGTTTTTGTTGTTACCATTTAGGATATTGTAAAACAAATCCATAAAATCCAAACTCAATTGGTATTGGTTTTGATAGAAAAATTCTTCAGCGATATCGGGGACTTTCATCAGTAATTTGATTTGAATTAATGAGTTTTCTAATAATACCAAATTTTGCCTTTTTTTGAATTTTTTCATCAAGTCAACTGCCACTTTAGCCTTTGTGGTATCCAATTGCAGAAATTTATCGTCCAATTGGACCAAGATGTCGCTTGTCACTTTAGATTTTGTGGTGATTTCTTTTAAATCATCCAAGGCACTGAAAAAGGAATTGGAAGATTTAGATATTTCATTGATCAAATGAATTTCCACAGTGTCTAAATACCAAGATAACTTTTCTTGTAAAAGGTTATTGTTTGCTAATGCTTTGTTGTTATCCCCTACATTATTTTTCAAAAGGATATCTGAATTTTCAGTCATCTTGCTGAAAGTTCTTGGATCATCTAATTGGAAATCTTGCTCGAAGTAGAAATCTGGAATTGTTTTCAAGTCTTCTTCTAATGAGTTATTGTTATTGTTGAAATTATTATTTGTTTCAGCCATCAAGGAGTCTAGAGTGGCTTGAGTCAATTGTCTATTAGAGTTGAAGCTTTTATATTCATCATTGATGTCACGGATGAACAATTTCAAATCATTGTTTGAGATTTTTTCAACTTTGGATAGATGAACTGGTGGTATATCGTTGATAGTTGGACCTCTCAGTGAAACTTTTGTAGAACCATTATTGACGGTAAGCCATAATTTACCTTGTTTGCGTCTGAGTTTGTCAGCTCCAGAGACGATTTCATAGATGGAATTTTGAGCCAAGGGAGAGACACTTGTAGTGGAGACTTTATTATCACCAAGAGATATCGATGCAGAGTCATCGAAGGAGTGGCGGGTAAGAATTGAGGATGAACTGAAGGAAAAATTTCTTTTGTGTCTTGGCTGGTGTTGAGCCTTGTTGTTGTTGTTGTTGTTGGGGCCGGGCCCCACTTGTAATGAAGATCTGGTGTCGTACAAGTCATCATTCAAGGATGGGGATTCGTCGATTGTCAAGCGAGAAAGTGTTGAAGTTCTTGAAAGGCGAAGTGAGGATTGAGAGTCGTCGACATTGTCGTCATCATCATCATCATCATCATCATCATCAGTGGTGGTTTTTGTGATGTTGTTATTTTGTGGGAGATGATGATTGGTGGTGCCATTGACAGGCTTGGGGCTGTTACTTTTCTCTAGGTCATGGTGTTCAACATTGTCGAGAGGCAGCGACGATGATATTTGTGGAGGTGTAATGGCTGAGAAAGAGGTTGTACTGTTGGTGGGGCTGTTTGTGGTGATGATGATTGGTTGATGTTGTGTTTGTTGGATGGCGTCATCATTTGAAGTAGAACTGTTCAGCAGCTGTTGCTGCAGCAGCATTAGCTGCTGTTCTTCTTCCTGGATGGGATCCATTGAGTATTTCTGAAGGTTTCTAAACCCGAAGTTGAATTGAAAGATGGATGATGATGATGGTGATGATGATAATGGATCTTCTCTCTCACTTTATTTTTGTTACGTTTTGCACTTGTGTGAGTAGGGTAAAATTTGACTTCTTTAAATGGAGTATTACTACATTTGGTAAAACCCAATTTTAAAAAAAAAATGGTAGTTCACATATTCACCAATATATATATATATAATTTGGTAGTGTATGATCAACACAAAATGTATCAAAATTGCGATAAAGGGCAGAACAGAGAGGGGGGGGCATGAAGAGAATATAGAAAGAAAAGTTGTCGGCGCCCGCGTAACAAGACAACACACAATACAATCTAAAAGAGAATAAGAGAGAGAGAGACAAAGGGCATAAATTGTATTTGCTTAAAAATGAACTGATTTTTTTGTAATTTTTTTCTTTTCATAAGAAGAAGAAGAAGAAGAAGAAGGAAGGGGCTGCTTAAATAGTATTATTATAGAGAGAGTGAGTGGAGAGTCTTTTATAGAGTTATCAGAATTTCATTATTAAAAAGATTTGTCATTTTCAATTTTATATACAATACATATATAATACAATATACTTAACAAAGCTATATCATTATAAAACAGAATATCATCATTCACTCATATTGATCATCAATTTAGTTTTACTCCCTTTTGTTCAAATCAATTCAAACAAAAATAATATTAATCCATAAATTTTTATAAATCAATTGCAGTTCAAAATTCAACAATAACAACAATCATATAATATCTGTACATATATCTATATCCAAAAACTCAAATAGAGATTTATTTCGCATACACCTTCTTCACCAACAAACAATGAGTTCAACAACAACAACCACATCAAGCAATACATCGAATGATTCAACCCAAACACAACAACAGCAGCAGCAGCAGCAACCTGAATTCCAAGCATATTCTTCAATCCCCTCGGGGAAACATAAGGGGAAAAAACATATAGTCATTGTTGGTGCTGGGATTATTGGTGTTTGTACTGCTTTTTATTTGACAAGACACCCAAAATTTGACAAGGAAAAGTATTATATCACCATAATAGAATCGAAAAGAGTTGCTGGAGGTGCAAGTGGTAAAGCTGGTGGATTATTAGCTCTATGGGCATTCCCACAACAAATTGTTCCCTTATCATTTCAATTACATAGCGATTTGAACGATGAATTCAACGGAGGCAAAGAGTGGGGTTATAGAAGATTGACAACCATATCGATAGAAGGTGATATTACTCAAAACCCTGAAACCATACTCCTGACAAGCAATAATAATAACAACAATAATAATACAACACAGTTGCAACAACAGAAACAGAATAAGAATGCTAGTAGTGTAGAGGATGAGTTGCCCGAGTTGAGCAACTCAGGTAGCTTATCAAGTGAAGTTAGTGAAACTTCATCGATAGATTTGCTCACTGGTAATACACCAGATCAACAACAACAACAACAACAACAACAACCAAATAAGAAACCAAAGAGAAGTGTAAAGAAAAATTCAATAAGGATAGAAAATAATTATCATCAGGGTAAAGATACTGTGACTACTTCAATAAACGATCTACCAAAAGATTTGAATTGGATCAAACCGGATATAGTCAATGATTGGAGTCACGTTGGTGGTGAAAGTGCTACTGCTCAAGTGCATCCATATCAATTCACCACTTTTTTATTGAGAAAATGTATCGAAACTGGGTGTGTTGAATTGATAATTGGTAAAGTTGATGATATCTTGTTTGATGAACAAACCACCGAATGTAATGGCGTCTCTTATTATCCATCATCGGCAAAACTGACTTATGAAAATGATAATCAATCTAAAATGGAATTATTTGGAGATCAAATCATCTTAACTATTGGTCCATGGACTTCGAAAATCTTACCCGATTGTCCAATCTCGGGACTTAGAGCTCATTCTATCACCGTTGCACCTCAAATACCAGAAGAAATTAGTCCATTTGCTATCTTTACCGAATTAAAATTATCTCCATCAAAATTTGTTTCACCAGAGATTTATGCTAGAAAAGATGAAATTTATGTCTGTGGTGAAGGTGATACCTCGGTTCCGATACCGGAAACGACAGATGATGTCGAAATCGTTGCTGAGAAATGTGATGAATTATTCAATTACGTTTCAAAAATATCAACAAATTTGGCCGGTGGTAAGATCTTGAAAAGACAACTGTGTTATTTACCAGTATTGGATATCCCATCGTCATCGGGTCCTCTTATAGGTGAGACCAATGTGACTAACTTGTTCTTGGCCTCTGGTCATTCATGTTGGGGAATAAACAATGCTCCAGCTACAGGTTTGTTGATGAGTGAGTTGTTAATGGATGGGACAGCTACTAGTTGCGATATTAGTGCCTTGGATCCACTGTTGTATTTTGATGCATCGTTGATCTACGATAGCGAGTACTCTTCGATGAATGAAGAAGAAGAAGATGACGATGATGAAGATGATGATGACGAGGACGATGATGATGATGACAGCTACGAGGATGATGAAGATTAATGAATTAAGTGCTAAAAAAAAAAAGAGAAAGAAGAGTGGAATCGAATCAAAAATGATAACATTGAAATAAAGGGAATTTTTTGGATGTTTTAATGTGTTTTTTGCTACAAAAGCGGACCTTGACAAATTGGTTCTATTGGGACCAAATTGACCACACTTTCATCATTGCATAACAAAGAACAATACTAGATCACAAATAATGGAAATGTGATCAAAAAGGCAATACACGGCATGGCATCATTACTATGTATGAGCAGCCAGCTATGATTATGTATTACGTGCAAAATACACAAGCTATTATCTCATTCCGTTTTGAATATTTACAGACACATACACACTACATTAACCATCTAGTCTCTATCTGCGTGTCTTGTTTGTGATGTCGAACTTCTTCTTTACAAAATACTTCATCATCATCAAAGTTGCATCCATCATACATATATACATACATATTTACATACATACAAACACCGTACACCCCATATTTATCTTCAATACTTGCTTTCCTAAATAAGAAGAAGAATAACAAGTATAGTATTATCGTTATCATCCGACGGATGATGGTAGGGCTTTGAACTCGGCAACATACAGCCCCTGTGCACCTGCCTAAAATAGAAGAAACAAAATTTTTCTTCTTCTTCACAACAAAAAAAATAAAAAAAAAAAAACAAACAAAAAAACATAAAGAAGAGGAAGAGTAAGAATAAGAAGAAGAAGAATAAGCAATTGAATATACCAAATTTTTGCCACTCATTACTTTACATCTCTATATCACATCATATAATCTAGTATAATAATGCTCAAGTGGGTTCAATCAGGGTATGTCTATTCTAAATCATCGCCGTCAACATCCTTTCCCAATCCAATTGGATTGCTCCAGTTACAACAACAAACAAACAACATCCCATCCTCATCCCATCGCCTCCTTAAACAGGTTTTGAGGATTTTGATCGTTGTAATCTAAAGTTTCCCACCGGTGGATGCTGAACGCATGCATCTCAACATTACTTTCCCATACTAACTAATCAACTCTTTGTTGGTATCAGAATCTCAGCTGTTACAGGTATAGCTGAGCCGGAGTACGGAAGACAAGCAATTCACCCGGTGACGGATGAATTAGATGGGAAAAAAGTGTACAGTGCCTTGGAACGTGAAGATACAAGGTGGTTCCATCCAGAGCAAACCAATGTCGAAACGCAAACTTTTTATTTCAATTGCTTCGAGACAGGGTATATGGGTTTTGCTCAAGTAATCCATTCAGATATGGTGGGGCTTTACAGTACTGCACAACAAACTTTTAAAATCTTTCATAAAGATACTCCAGATGATTTTATTTGGACTTCAACTAAATTGGAAAATTTTAAGATTGATGGTACCAATTTCTATGCAGATGGTTTACAAATCGAATTAAGTGAAGATGGTAAGACATATAGTTTTATGAGTGATGCTTGTCCCGAGTCCATCATTGAATTACAATTCGAACGTGTTGTCGATGGTGTCAAGTTTGGATCCGATGGTACTACCATCTACGGTGAAAACAAGGCTGAACCTTGGGGTACCATGAGACATGTCTTTTGGCCACGTAATAATTGTACCGGTAGAATCACTTTGAACTCTACAACAACATCAAAAACAGCAACATCAAATGGCACCGTAGTTAACAAAAAAGATGAAGAAATAGAAGCAAAAGCAGCAAAAGAAGAGGAAAACAAGGAAACAGAAGAGTCAAAACAATCGATAGTTCGCACAATCAATGGAACGTCAATGTTCGTCATGGCATTACAAGGCATGAAACCACATCACGCTGCCGCTGCTTGGAATTTCTTAAGTTTTACCTCTGATAAACATTCTGTCGTTGCCATGGAATTCACAACACCAAAATCTTATGCCGCAACCAAGGTGAGTGTTGGTATCGTTACCGATCAAACCAAAATCATCAGTTGTTGTATTGGTAATGATATTCAACATATAGATCCTCAAAATGATGAAGTTGGTTGGCCCGTTCCTCAAGGTTTGAAATGTACCATGACCGGTTATCTATCTAGTGAAGACATGACCCATAAATTGGCAGTTGATGCCAGTAAAGTACCTCAAGTGACCTGTGTCATTGAAGGTAGCTTGGCTCAATGCATCGAGAGAGTGGATGTCATGGCTGAGATTCCAGGTTTTATCAAAAATATCGTGAGTGGTGTTGTTGGAACCAAACCTTATATCTATCAATTTTGTAACAAGATGAAATTGAACATATCTGGTGCCGGTGAAGAAGTAGACGTAACTGATGAAGAAGGTATCATGTTCTCAGAGGCTAGTTTTATTAGTTATATTTGAGCAGTCAATCAATTTTGGTCACATCATCATCATCATCATCAGTTTTGAGAAAGAAAAAAAAGAGATTATAACCCCATGACTCCAATTCCTGGTGGGGCGCTTACAATTTTAATTTAATTTAATTTTGTGGGTCCAATTTTATTTTTGAATTTTTTTGATGGTGGATTATATGACAGATGCAAAAAAAAAAAAAAAACTTGTCCTCTTTATTTTGCATATGAACTTGCATGTTTTGTTTTGTCTCGTTTTATGTTATTGTTGTTTCTGTTATCAATTGTTGATCTTCTCCTAATTTATGAGATTCAGTTTTTCTCAATATGTGTTTGTTTGTTTGTTCGTTCGGTTTCTTTTTTTTATCATTTTATAACGATCATCTCAAAATGTCACCCTTAAGAGGGTTTATTCATTTGTGATTGCGTTTTTCCTAAAGCTCTATTTTAATTATAATCTTTCACATTTTGCTGTCTTTCAAACATATTTAAATATGATAGATAAATGGGATAAGAGACAACCGTTTGAGTTTGTTTGTTGATTAAAATTCAAGTATTTGTCACTGAATTACCGCATCCGCCCATATATCTATCTATGAACTTTCGAAAATTTTCATTCCTCTTATCACATACATACATGTTAATTTTGAAACAAAGTTTTCTACACTTGAACATAAAATAAGGTACATTTGGGTTTGTTTGAAGCGGGAACAATGATGAAACAATTCATGATATGGACTACTTTAAGAATATCTTTGTATGATGTCTTGTCACCCCTGTTCGACAACCACACTTGTGTAAAGCTCTTTTTGTTCATGTTTCTTATCAGCTGTCTTACAAAGATTACCAGTATATACTCTACCCCAATACAGACTTTTACTAGCTTGTTCATAACAGCACCTGCACAATGGACTACTCAGTATGGAATCAGTAACTCGTTTGAATTTGGCATAATTGTTCACATGGCTACCTACACCCATATATATATATATATATATATAATAGAATTGAAGGATTCATATCAAATCAAATAAAAATCAAAAACTCTCCTCTTTGGAGTTCGCCTGCACACTATCTTGTAAAAGATCCAGACCCCAACTACCCAACACATTGACAATTCCAACTTTCCAACCCCGGAAAATGGCTTCCAAACCTTTATTCTCATTATTTTCCTCCGGCACCAGCAGTAATGAATTCTCATCGATGGCATAACTTGGGATACTACCAGTATATATATAGTACAAGGTGGGCAAATAACCGAAATAACCTGCAAATTGAACACTCAACTCTTGTGGTTGGATACGTAATTCAGAGTTACAATTCTCATCGTTCAACAAGTAATCTAATTGTGCTCTTCTCAACAACACTTCCAAGGGCAATTTGGTAAATAATTCAATGATAGACGTGACCAAATTTGTTGAGGAGAATATTAACGGTGAAGAATAACTATCAACGTTGAATTTTGTACAGAGTAAATATGGTGTATATTTCTTCCAGAACACCGAAGCTAAACTGAAATTCAACGTAGGAATGATCAAATTGGTTGGAATGAAGAAATCCCTCCATTGGAATGAAGTGATGATTTTCCTAAAACTTCTCTTGTCTTTCAAATTGGTCGATGTCACGATAAATTTTAAACGGATCAAATCTATCGGTTGCAAAATGATCACAGTCAGTACCCCTGCAATGATGCTCAAACATAAACTTTTAAAGGGACTTGTTGAGTGCACTATATCGATGAAAAATGGATCAGGAATGTTCAAAAATGGTGACAAGAACCCAGATAACCACAGTTCAATGGTCCTTGCCAATGTCTTGTAAATGAATGAAGTATTAATACCTCTCCAAAGTCCCTTAGTACCTTCCTTTGACAACAACGAGGACATGAGGTCCATAGTATTGAGACTTTCAGGTTTGATATGGTTCTTCTTCAATTTCCTGTCGTTTAAATTTAACGTAATAGAGCTCCGTATAGATGGAACTGAACGCTCAATGTTTGATTTGCGTCTGAGGCGCTGTCTCAGTGGTGAAGATGACGAGGACGTTCCTCCCGCTGATGATGCTGTCATGTCTGGTGTCGAGGCAAAGAAATTGATCACCTCATCCCCCTCATCATCATCATCATCGTCATCATCGTCATCATGGTAACCGGTGCCATCCAGACCTAAAGTCATTGTCTCCAACACTTTTCGCGTTCCCCTGCTGTTGCCACTATTGGAATAATTTGACGTATTGAATGCGCCAACTTGAGATATCAATCTAACCACTTCAAATGGCTCACTTATCAACACCTTGATATAGTTCCTTAGAAACGATTGAAACAAATTCTTGATCAATTCTTTGAAATTGTTGAAATCAAAATATTCTTGAAGCTCTAAATCAGAGTAAATATTCTTACCACTGCTACTGTTATTAACACCACCTCCATCACTACTGATCACCAGTGGTTTTTTCTTGAAACCGCCCAACCCAATCCTCGTCATGCTACTACCACGAGCACCGTTTGTGATTATGTTGCTATTGCCACCGCTGCTGCTACCCAGATGGCCTTGCTGGTTATTATATTGTGATGTAGTCGGGAGCGATAACGAGATGGGTTTGCCTGTACGATGATCGATAACGCCTTCCCCAGGATTATAACTGATGCTATACAACGAGGAAAATTCGGACTCGTTGTAATAGGGCCGTAATTTGCCATGCTCTGTAGATGGGTTCATGATGTTGTTGTTGATGGTAACAATATATGTGGGTTTTCTGATGACAATGTGAGATAAAAGCAATAGAACTTTCTCCTACAAAGTTGTAGGTCTAGAGATTGGTGATGGATTAAACTTTTTTTTTTCCTTTTTTTCCCAAAGATACAGTAGTTAAATTAATTAGTTATACAAAAGATAAAGTATACAAATATGAAGACACGAGTTACAAGTAATTCTCTTTATTGTTGCCCACCATATCAGCCAAATGGCTCTTCTTGGCCTGTGGGCTATTTTCTTCAAACTTGTGAAGAGCCAGTTCATTATAATCCCTCTCAATATTATTTTCCAATGCTCGATTCATCGTTGTTGTTGTCATGGTCTCATTTGAGATTATCACCAGCTTTCTCTTCTCTGGTAACGAACCGTTGAAGCAGACATCATCAATGAAAGATTGGTTATTGTTGCTGTTCATATCAATCGGTTGTAATTTGTTGGATGAGGGCAACATGCTCTCATTCAACGTGACGTTTCTCTTTTGTACTCCCAGCATTGTTGACCGTTTGACAAAGCTGGAGTCCGAAGAACTTGAGACTGATGACCACGCAGTTTGCTGCTGCTGCTGCTGTTGCTGCTGCTCATAGCTCAAATCAAATTTCACATTGTTGATGAGTTGCCTTTCAGGTCTCATTGATAAGTAGGAATCCGTTTTCAGTTTCAATTCCTCAAATCTTTGAGAAAGTGTGATAAATTTCTCCAATTTGGCATTATATGTCGTTGATAACTGATTCAACAGTCTCTCTTTCAATTCATATTCTCTTTCCAATGCAGCAATTTCTGATTTCAGTTTGACATTGCTCTGTATAAGATCCATCGTGTTCAACTGAAGCTCTTCTTTCAACTCAAAAGTTTTTAGTTTATCACTGAGCTCTTTCAATCTCAAATCGCTCAATTTCTCTTCCAACAATGCCATAGCGTCTGTATTGTGTTGGGAGCTCAATTCAGCTATCTGAGTCTCTTTTTCATTAAGTTGTTGTTGTAATAGTTTGATCTGATGATTTTGATACCCATGTGATATCGTTTCGATAATTTCCTCTTGTGACTTACTCCGCAACTTTTCTTGTTCCGTTGTATAGTTTGCAAAATTTTCAGCGAGCTTCGTGATTTGTTGTGAGATTAGCTGATACTGCTCCTTGCTTTGCGAATTGAGCAATATTTCATTTAATTTTTCATTATAAGCTTCATCCTTCGTACTTTGAGTCACCAATTTGGCCATTTCATCTTTCATCGATACAAAATTTGGCATTATCAAATCCATATAGCTAGAGTTTGCCTTCTCGATGAGCGTTTGTGCTATTGAATTCTGATTTAGACTCAATTCCTCCAATTTGCTGGTGATGGGCTGAATATCAACA
The DNA here is from genome assembly GCA_030557235.1 of Nakazawaea populi. Classification (NCBI taxonomy): domain Eukaryota; kingdom Fungi; phylum Ascomycota; class Pichiomycetes; order Alaninales; family Pachysolenaceae; genus Nakazawaea; species Nakazawaea populi. The sequence continues at coordinate 59,318 of JAKTVN010000042.1, forward strand.
ACCTGTGATGATATCAATTCAATCTCTTTTATCAAGTTTTCAACAATCTTTTGCTGATTAGTTTGTGTGCTTTTTACTATGTCATGCATCATCACTTCGAGTTGTGAAACTAAATCTCGAGATCCAAACAACTCGTTATTATACTGATCATCCAACTTGCTTCCTAGCGTGGTTGACATTTGCTCAATCAATTCTTTCACGTCATCCAACGAGGACCCACTAGCGCTGATCTGCTGAGATGACAGAAGTTGTTGTTTGAGATCAAAGAGAACAGTGAGCAATTCTTGCTGTGATTGTTTGTGCGTTGCTGTTGTTAACAAATCATCTTCATTTGCCTGTCGCCGTTTAAAAGTGTCGTTAAATTCTCGAAGTTGATTACCGAAAAATTGGATATGTGAGCTATTTCCTTTACTCCTTTCCACTATATTGACCAACGCATTTTGTATAGACTCCAACATCGACTTTAATTCATCCAATGCAGCACCACTTGTATCACCTCCACCGCTGAAGACTAGTTTATTGATATCAAATTTCCTTTTACTGTTTGGAATGGTGGGTTTCAATTGCACATCCATGTGATCAGGCACGGGTAATGGAGGAGGAACTTGAGTATGACTATTCCGCGATGGGGAATAAGGCGATTGCACTGATGATAACGGTATGTTGTTGTTATGTGTCTTGGGACTGCTGAACATCGTCTCTTCCTTCTTTTCAAGTTGTTTTGTTGGAGAGTGCTGGGTTGGGGTGTCAACGTACAAGGCAGTCAGTCTGTCGTTGAAAGGATAAGGGGAATTGGTCAAGTCAATTACCTGGGAAGAATTGGGTCCTTGATACTGATGAGCTTCCGATGACATGATAAAGTTTCTCTTTGCTTTTTATACAAAAGGTGTTACTTGTATATACAAAGTTGTTTACATTTTTATAATCGGATAAAAAAAGATAAAAAAACTCATATCATTTCGTGTATAAGAGTTATAATGATTCAAATAAGAGCGAACGAAGAGAATGGTTGGATATCTATCTAACTACAAAACGCGATTCATATTGCCGGCAACACCATCACCTATGCCAAATATTGCAACCAAGCATGACTACTGAATTAGCTGTCATCTCTCACCGAGGGACCTGCCTTCCACATCTTATCGAAAGCTTCCATCTCTATTGCGCTACGCTTGTCGGCTAACTCTGCCTCTTCACCATCTCTCTCCGCTGATCTCTCCGAAACTATTCTGGAATAACCAAAATCGATTATGTACACCTTTCGAGGTGTGTCTTCCGACAATAAAATATTTCTAAACTGGAGATCACCGTGATATACCCCCATTTGATGCATGACTTGCAACTGTTTTGAAATTAAACGTTTATTTTCTTCATTAATATCTTCTTGCGTCCACTTCCTGTTCGGGATATACTTCAAAACAAGAAATGGGGCTTGACTAGCACAGTAACCCTTCTCATCCAAAAATATTCCTCCAATGGAAGGTTGGGAAACATAAACGTTGTTGAACGCAGGACATTTGAGCAATCTTTCGTAGATCGATTTTTCATTGCTCCAACTTTTAAAAGCCATCTCCGTTGTCTGGTCCAATGTCAATAACTCGTCATGATTTCTCTTCGCCTTATAAGGATGTTTATCTTCAAGAGGTACTCTTTCTCCACCAACGATTTTACAAATTGCGAAAATGTCACACAAACTTCGTTGTCGGCGATGGCAACCGAGAAATGCAGCTTATGTAGGCTCGCCAGAAGATTGAACATCAGGATTGTTCTTGAGAACATCCGCACAAATCGAAAACTTTTTCAAAAAGACAGTTTTCACCTTCATAACCTGTGAATTAAACGTGTTATATCCACACTGTATCTCCTCATAATCTTTGATATCAAGCCGCATCTCGCTAACAGTATTCGGGTATCCTAAACAACACATCTCTTTCGTAAATCATGCTGACATCCCAAGGAAGTGTATATCCCCGTAAAAGAGTTCTACACCTACTAACGTAGAATTTTATAGCCTTAGTTGAGAACTCTTTCATGAAGTGATCATTTGTTTTTCGAAGACTCTCGAACACTGTGATTCTCATATTCAACGCATCTTCTTCAAGCTGATCCGATGACTTCTCACACCATTTCAATGTCAAAGCCAGTATGTCAAAGCCAGTATGACGTTCCTTAAGCAATACATGCCGCTGTCGGTCGAAGATACAACATGATACTTTATGGGAAACTTTACATCATGCATCAAAGACTTCTTTGTCTTTGAAATGTTTTCCAAGTCAACTTCAATAAAGATCGTGCTTTTCATGTCAGTGAGAAAGCCGATGGGTGAGCCACATGATATCATCTTGTGAAGAGTCTGATTGATCATTTCTAGAATTTTTTGATAACCGTCGTCCTTCTTATCGGATTCACTGAGTGATTTCGCAGAGCTTTCCACTTTTTGTTTATTCAATGGAGAATCAATGATAGCGTCATTTGACTTGATCTTTCTCAATTTAAGAGGTCTTGAATCTTCCAAAACATCCTCCTTCACCGTAGGTACCGACGCATTTCCCTCAGCTTTACCATTACTTTCCAATTCATTGAGTTTTGAATCTGTTACATTTTCTTGTTTTACCTCGTTCATATGCTTTATAAAAACTTGAATCAATTCACCGATACACAATTTCTTCACTTCACAAACCATGACTATGAATTTTTTACCACCATCTTTGGTTACAGTACAACCAATATCAGACCTTGCATAGTATGTAGCATCATTATCTGAATGTGGAAGCCCCGGTAAAACACCACTTTCTTTTGCTTCTAGCTTAACCAGAATTTTATCAGTCATTTGCTCTAAAACTGTTGCTATCCGCTCTCAAAGGATGGATAGCGCCTTTTGGTAATCACTCTCAACATCAATTCTTTAGGAGGCAAAATGACTTCTGTCATATCATTAGCAAGTCTTTCGGCTTTGTCTACTTTTGCAAACTTTTTGAATCGATTCTCCCTTTCAGAAACATCATCTTCAAGTGCTAGATCTGTTCCACAAAACTTCGTGGTGTTCAACATTTTTGAGATCATGTTTGAAGTGGCTCTGCTATCAGTAATGGAATCTACCAGCACCTGCAACTCAAGGAGTTCATAGTGGAAGACTTTATTAAAGAACTGCTGTAAAATCTCAACTTTCTCTTCAATTGACTCCAGTATTGCAACTTTATTTGGATACCTTCTGATTTCGTCTTTGTGGGACATGACCCTCTCGAATATTTCATCGAAACTTTCATTACTCATATTGAACAAAACTACCTCTTTGAATGATGGGTTGAATGATGATGTCAAATCTACTGCTTGTCTTTTAATTAAACAGATCATAAAACGGGGTGACTTCTTTTTTGAAATAATAGCAGAACCAAAATTTTAGACTGTTTTATTTGGTCTATTACTTTCGAAGTAGGTGCGGTTTGTAATTGCTCCTGCATCGAATATCAACCGCATTCAGCAATGACGATGTTCTCCCTGCGACGGAGGGTTAGTGATTCAAATCTGAGCCAACTTCACCAACTCATGAGAAAAAGGAGGAGTTTTATCTTGGAGGGTTTTCAGGAATATATAGATTCAAGAATATACATACCAAGTAGTTAGTTGAAAGGGGTATTGATCCCATACCTCTATATTCAGAGTGACAATTTTATACCCTATAAGATAAGAAACAACTACAAGCATGCCAGTATTTCTTCCAAAGTGAACCAGGCCAAGTCAATCCAGTCCTCAGGTGATAAACGGGAGAAGTATCATGTCAAGAAGACGTTTAATTAACCTGGTAAACTATTACTTTTTAGGTGACGAAAACGCAGAAATTCAGGTTAACATTTCATTATAAAGTATACATACACACGGGACTCAATATCAAAATCACTATAGAGCCAAACGCGATCGATACATGACTCTCTCACATACATTTCAGGTACTCTTCATCACTAACCTCCATCTCCTTCCAAGTCTTGGCCACATACAGTTCGAGGTCTTTAAGTAATTTGGTGCACTCATCTTTCTGGAAGGTGTCACCTTTGGCTCTGGCGACATTGAATTGTTCTCTAATTACATTACATCTTTGACTAACCAATTTCATTCTATAATCGATCCATTCAGGGTAAAAATCGTTGTATCTGGAACCAAAGTTGACTTCCGGTTTGACTGTGCTCAACACTGAACCTTCTTCGAGCATTGGGTCCTTAGCAATATATGACGTGACTGCTGTGATTCTTTCTGTGAATCCAGCTGGAAATGGCAGGATATGATTGATCAATCTTCCTTGCAAGACTGTGGCCTTACCCTTGGAAGGGTTTTCAGCGGCAACTATTTCACCACTGTTCTTTTTCAACAATGTCTCACCACCAATCATATCTGCAGTGTCACTTAACATCAAAACACAGACGAATGGATAACTGTCATTGTGCCAGCCAACAACAGCTGGTATATCATCATCAAAACTATTGTTCATCGATCTTTTTCTTTGAGCAATACGTCTTTCATTCTCAGCTTGCTCAGAGCTCTTCATGGCAAAATTTGCATGAGCAACTTCGTAATCCATTATGACTTGTAACTCAACTCCAGCCATAGCACTTACTGCAGCAACAGTCTTTGGATGTGTCCAAGCAGCATATGTAAATGGACAACTCTCTCTAGCATAGCCTCTGATGACACAATCAATACCCGATGTGGAACTATGAGACAGTCTTGCATATTTACTAAACACTTCGTCTCTCAACAATTCAGCTCTCATAATATCGACAGCTTCATCAGTGAACAATGGGAATGGGTCTGAAACACCAATCTCAGAAATACGTCTCTTATCATGCAATCCCAACTCACCCATAGTGACACGACGTGTGTTTGCAACGTCCAGATCTGTAAATGCCAAATGCCTTTCAGGAATGAAATCCTTAACAGTTGCTACACTTGTCAAGGATTCATATATTGGTTCAATGTTCTCCTTATAAATCTGTTCAGAGACACATTTGTGGATGTTTCCACTTTGGATGTTTGATATCAATTCAGCGGTTGCCATTTTCTTTTTAACTAATTTAGATTGTTAGATATTGTGTTATGTGTATAGATTTCAATTGCTCTTTTTTTCCCTTTTAATTTTAAAATCTATCAACTGTGTGTTTGAATGGTAGGTCATCGTGTGTGATTTATATAATTTTTCAAGATATGTTTTTGTGAGTTTCCCTATTTGAAGAATTAAAAACCCAAAGATGAAGAGATGTACGCTCCCTTCCTTCCCCGAACGATAAGAAGCTAAACAAAAAAAAAAAACAAAAAAAAAACTGATAAGCAAAAAAAGATTTGGGAAAAGGAAACCGACAGACTAAGAGGAAAGAATTGAGTTGCCCTTTTAGAACTCCGTTATATATAAAAAAACAACTACATTAAGTTTACTGCAAGGCAAGACATAAAGACGATCAAACGCTCAATAAGTTCTAGACATACTTCATCTTAGTATCGATCTTTTAGATGTATATATGCCTTGACTAACCAACTCTTTTTTTTATTGTATGTGTTTTTGTGTGATTTTCCCTTTTAGGAAAAAATTTACCTTTGTCGGATACCAATCAACATATGTTGGGAGCTTGATTCTCCACAAGATTGATTGACATCCATTACAAAATAGATAGGGGTATATACAAATCATATACAAAAAGGTGCCGATAACTCCTGCTAATTGTTTCAAATTCTCGCTATTCAAAAGCTGTCACTTTCTTCTTCTTTTCTAAGCCTCTTCATATCAATCTCGATGCTCATATAATGTTCTATCCAATTTCTTGTTCTTTGTATACATATGCCATTTTTTTTTTTCATTTTGGTTACTCTCAGTGTAATCACACAGACGATTTGCTCATCGCGTCTTTCCACTATCTTGATCACTTTGAGGATTATCTTTGGATTTTGAAAAATAACAAAAAAATTGAACTTTTTGAATATAATATTAATTTATGAGGTTCCTCCACACTTCAGTAAATGTCTAATATTTTTTTTGGGATGTTGCCACAATTTTGATCATCATAGTTGGTGTTCCTGGCTTATTTTGCTGATTAGTAAATATAATTCCTGTACTATGATCCGGGCGTGAACATAAATGTTCTAATGACTCGACTCAATGCAAACATGTATGTATAAATTACGAATCCAGCTATCAGTTCCTCTTGCATGGTATGACCATGTATTGACTCGACAAACGATTCAAGTAACTTTGTAATTCTGAGAGCGCTCCTTAATGTCCCATTTCGTTTTCATCAGTGCATTTTTCAAACGAAGTCCTTGTTGATGAAAACCCAATGAATAAAGAAAACCTCGATCATAAGTCTAATCAAAGGTTCATTAGATTGTTTCATTTTTGCTTCTTCGATAGATTTGTGTTTGCATTTTGTATTTTGCATCTCTACGAGGAGCAATTCACATCCCATCAATTTTGGACGCAATGAACAAACTTCACCGATAAAATTATTTGACTTTCAGCAAATAAAACATACAGTAGTTGATGTATGCCCCTGCGATGAAAATATGCAACAATCAGTAAGTTTTCTTTGCTCTCGTAATGATTAAAATTGGAGATCAAATGTATAAATTAAAAAGATGAGCTTTGAACTTAATCACAAAAGCATAATAACAGAGAAGATCAACACCAGAGAAGTCATCATCTATCAAAGAAGGTTGGATTACATATCTTATAAACAATTAAAAAATATGACCAAATATAGTAATTCCCATAAGAGGAAGTCGTCTATTCACAATGACAAATAAAAAAAAATAAAAATCTTTTTTAAAGAGAAAAAGCACAACAAAGAGAGAGACACAACATATAAGTCATCTCTCAATTGATCATTATATCATTTGAGAAAGATTCCATTGACCTAGTTTTACCGGCTTGTTAGTTGACATTGGAAAACTTCATATCCTATACTCTAAAATCTTTTCAATCGATAAAGACTTCACAACTAATTGGAGTTTGATATCAAAAGTTTTAGTCTTTGTCATATAGATTCCAGGATTGGACTCAATTTATACGGCGAGACAAAACGAAAAGAGTAGTTCCTTCACTCCAGCAGTCAAAGTATCACTTTCCAATCTGAATCACAATTCAGAGGGATTTCAATTGAAGGATACAAAAAAATTTGGATCCCGTCCACCTAGTTTGGCTCATCGCCACCAGGCTGGAAATAGTTTTTTTTTTTTGTCTATTCGTCATTTGATCTGAGGAATTATTTAACTAAAAAGAAACTAAGTAACCATGATAATCTCACTAAGAGACCACTTGGAGAAAGTAGAAGAGGCAAAACCGCTTCAGGGTCTTATTGATTCCTTGGTAAATATCCCAATTTCAGACTTGACCAAAAATTTGAACAAAAACATGGAATGGAATAGACCAAGAGGAGATTTATACCACTGGATCCCATTATTGAACAGATTCGATGAGATCCTCGAGCTGATGATCAAAAAATACAAATTGAACGAGCAATACGTGCTGCCTCATATCTTGGATGAATTTGATGAAAACTTGTTGGTAGCTGTATTAGAATTTTCAACTATGCTCTTGGATAGTTGCTCAAATAGAGTCATTTACAGCTCCACACATAGATTGTATGAATTGATCAATACATTCTCGGTACGTGTGCGGTTAGCCACATTGAGAATCTGCAGCATGATAGCTGAAAGATATTGCCAGACAAATTCTGTTAGATATTATGCACCGCAAGATGTCAAAAACAAGTTTATCGAATTTGCGAAATCATTTCCACCTGCATTACATCATGGTTCTTCACCACATTACAGTCTTCTAGACGTCTGCAAGGATACTGCTGTGCCTTCCAAATGGAGACTGTTGGATTTTCAATATTACAACACGGGACCCACCAACAGTAAAGTGGTGAAACTTCCCTCCCTGCATAATCATGACAACAATAATAACAATAAGAAGAACGATATCGAAAGCCCTTTAAAGGCTAAAAAGAAGACAAAAAGATCAGCCTTGAATACTCAATCTTCAAAAAACTCAAAGCCCTTACAAGGTGGCTCTCAGAAATTAGACTCAAGCGAAGGTGTCAAACATTTCATTGTTTCGGAAGAAAATTTAACCAAACTTTCGTTACAACAAATTTATGATCGAGCAATTGATGAAATACCACCAGAATATTATTTCCAATTTGGTTTGAAAATAGCCGTGGCCAAAGCATTCAATAACAAATCTTATGAGAACATCAAGTTGAAACATCAATTACTCTCGATAAAGTGTCTATCAATTGCAATCGTGGTGTTGATGACATCATCTTCAGTAGTTAGTGCCCAATTGTTTGATGAAGATCCACACCTCTTTGGTTTCTTAGCTGAGTTAATAAACCCAAATTTTACTTCTGCCGTCCCAGAGGAAGTACACTTCAATGCCATAATGACTTTGGAAGGTATATCGATGAAGAGAATGTGGGGTAGTGAGATCATAAAGACCTTGGGAGGTAATATTAGTCATGGATTAATGTTTCAAAAAATTCGAGTAGTGATAAAAGATTTGAAAGATGGTAAAAAATTTCACGAAAAATCTATAATTCATTTCTTCAACATGATTGCTAACATTATCGATACCAAGGGCCTTGCTCAAATCTTGCTCAATGCAGGATTGCTTCAGCTATTGATGGAATTTCTTCCATTGAAATCAACCAGCAGATGGATTTGTTCAGGTGCGACTCACTTGATGAGTATTATGATTCAGCAACAACCAAGCGCTTTGGACGAATTTGTCGAAAATGAAGGTTTCAAACTCTTAAGAGAAGCAATCGAATATGAAGTTAATTTTGCAATTGAAAATCCAGATTTTGGTGGTGGTGCTCCAAAACACTCCGTTGTATATTACAAATTCACTTTCAGACAAAATAATTATATGAGGACTTTATTGAAGTTTGTACTCCATTTGATTCAATTAGATTCCGGTGATAGAATGAGAAACTTATACGATTCACCAATTCTTGAACTGTTCAACAAAATCTTGAGTCATCCTGATTTGTTTGGTCCAGAGTCTATATCAAACACTTTGAGTATCATCACTGCCATTATCCATGGCGAACCAACAGCGTATGCCATATTGGGAGAAGCCGGTGTTATTCAATTGATCTTGACTAATTTTGAAAATTTTTTCATCAAATATGAGGATCTACTTTTGTCATTACCAGATGTTATTGGTGCCATTTGTTTGAACAAGAATGGACTAGCCAAAGTGATTGAATATGATGTCATCAGCATCTATTTTAATGTCTTTCGAGATGTTGCCTATGCCAAATTATTAGTCAAAGAGGATAACTCCTCCAATTTGGGTGTCACTTTCGACGAACTTTCCAGACACTATCCCGATTTGAAGCCAACTATAGTCGACAACATTGCCAGATTGGTCAAAGAGATACCCGATATCGTAGCTGGACTTTTCAAACCCCCAGTTTTATTTCAATCCCCTAAGGGCTCACTATACCATTCTATTGACGAAGAAGTCATTGATGATGAAGAGGGACAGAGTGCGCTTACAGGTTGGGAAACCTCTGAGGGTGCTGATATCATTGATAATGCCTCAAATTTCCTCGCTGAATTAGTTCAAACTCATCAAAGGTGGAGAGTTCTTGTTGAAAAAATTACAATGGAGGAATGGTTGAATTTTATAACTATTCAAAACGCACCATACGATTACGTGTTGTCAAATGGGTTATATGCCATTGCAGGACTTCTAAGATTTTTCGATGATGAAGATAGAGACTATGGATTGCACCATCTTTTCACCGCCATTATTAAAGCATTAAACGAACTGAATGACTTCATTCACTACAATAATGACGAAGTCTCCTTTTTCCAACAATTCGAGGGTATCCCTAATGGGGAAGACATCGCCGGAAGACATTTGAGTCTGATCAACAAAGTTGACTACTTGTTGTTTGTCTTGACTGATGTCTATGTGACGCCAAACAACCTTTTCCCATTGAGAATCAAGCAACTATGCTCTTTCTTCAACAGTGATGATGGTCAACATATGTTGAAGGAGTTAACATTGTTATTCAAAAGGGTCACACTTGAGGAAATCAACATTCAATCGGTGACTCCAGCTGCCGCTATAAAGGACACAACATTTTTTCAAACTATTGATTTTTCACCAGTAAAGATACAGCTTGGAGAACCGAATGAAAACAAGATTAAAAAGCTTGATAAGTCAAGTGCCAAATTTAAAAACACTTTACAGATAAGATTTCATATCAACAGAATTCAGACTTGGTTGGGATACATATTTGTGACGCTTACCCGCATGGCGACCCAAAAGAGACAAGATCCACTGTCTCACAGTATAAAAAATAGTATAAGGGTCACGGATACATTTACTGAGTATTTTCTTGAGTTGTTTCTGAATGTACTGGTTGATGATACAACAAAGAGGTCTGCTTATTACTTGATTGTTCTTAACTTTCTCATTTCGTTATTGGTTACTAAGACGAGACCAAATGAGCAGATTGTCACTACTTTTGCAATAATGATCATGCAAAAAGGTGGTTTTGAAAACATTAGAACTTTGTGTATGCCATACTTGAGAAGCGTTAAGTCGCTTGATCAAACCAAAGTTGAAAAGGTGAAAGATTTGAAGTATGTCACCTTGACCAGGGAGAGTGTTATCTTGAACATCTCGAAACAATTTTTAACCTTGGTGTCAAAGATCATAAACAATACAACACTCACACCAATCCCATTTTCCGGATCTTTGTATGATAACGAAGAACAGACAGGAAACACTATTCACCATGAATTACTCATTTCTTTCATTGTTCAAGCTAGACTTTTCGCATTTGGAATACTATTAGAGCTCTTGAATCAAGACGATGGTATTCTTTGTAATGATCAAAACATTCGAAACTACACATTGCCAATTATCGAGTTGATCATCTACATCAGCAAAGTGGTTTATGCATCTTCAGGAGAGGATCAAGTGAGACTGCATTCAGGGAAATTGTATCCTTTGGAATGGAAAGCTGCAAGACCATCAAATGATAAAGTCAACTATCTAAAAGATGTCGTAGGTATGACTGAAGAACAGGCTTTGAATTTTTTGAACTCCACCGCCGGTGATATGAGCCCTATATACCAATCTGACTTTATTCAACTTGAGTTTGAAGAGCATGATTGGGACGTTTTCCCAGAGAGAGCAAAGAAGAATCCTTACAAACCAGCTCCTCTTCAACCAGTGTCACCACAGTATTCAAATTTCTCTACTCTTGATGAGTTGGTCTTTTTGAGAAATGGCAATGAATCTAACTTTCTTGATCAGTGGTTAATGCTCTTGCAATACTTTCCAGAATCTGTTTTTAGAGTCTCTGATTTGTTGTTAGAGGTCTTTTCCAGCTCAGTTTATGGTGGTAAATCAAATTTTGAATCTACAGTGCTCGTCACAATTTTGGAATTCATTCAATCGTTTGATTTAAGTGCTACAGAAAATACCTCGAAATTAGCGGTCATGTTGCATTTGTTTGGATTGCTACTTCAAGAGGATTCCATTTTTTACAATTGTCAAGAAACATTAGAAGATTTTCTTTCCGTCTTGGTCGAGAGTGTTAAACCAGAATATGCAAACCGTGATTGGTTTCCAAAAGCAATGCTCCCATATGAAAGAATACTTGCTGATTCACAGGTACCAATAGTTGACAAGATATCCGTACCTTGTAATGCATTTATCCAAAAGTTCCCTGAAATCTATCGAGTTGAAGATGGTGCCAATGAGGCCATCCTTGGAAATTTGCTTGAGATCACAGAATTTACAAACCTTGAATCGGCTTTATCTGTATGCCGTGTTTTGATACTTTTCGCCAAAAATGCAGAGTTTGCTCATAAGGTAACAACTTCTGGTATTCTTAATGCTCTCATTTCAGCTGTGAAGTTGGGGTTCAAGTCACCAAAGACGTTTGCCTATCAATCATCGTTGATAATTCTCATCAGAAGATGCGTTGAAACTCCAACAATTATCAAAGAGGTGATTGAAAGAGAGTTGGAGGGAAGTTTAGGTGCTAGCAGAAAGACAAGCTCATCAATCAAAAAATCTTTGACGGCGTTGGCTAGAGATTCCGCATCTCTTGTATTAAGATCAGAGGACATCTTTACTGATGTGTTGTCATCGCGTGTACGTTTGGAAAATCCAAAAACTCCGCTCACAACCTTGAATGTTCGCTTTGTTGACGTAAAAGATGAAAATTTGAAATCTGGCGAGGATGATGTTGAAATGACAGATGGAAATGCTCAAGAGACGCAGGTCGTGGACTCTTCTGGAATCATTAGAATTTTATTGACAGAGTTGATGTCCGTTTCAAAACTAGACTATGTCTCGTCTCCTTTGGAAGAGATCGAGCTGGCGAAGACTTTCAATGAAAACAAGGAAAAAGATCTGAAGATAAGAGATAAATTCAAATTTAACCCGTTAGCCAACAAGAACTGTGCCTATCTAGCCTTTCTTTTACAAGCTTTGACTGAGAGTCTTTGTTCCTATAAACAGAGCAAATTGGAGTTCTTGACCTTTTCGAAGAAGCTGGAGAGTGGTGTGCCATTGAAACCAAGATCTACAGCATTAAATGTTTTTATTCACAAGTTGATACCAACGAATAAATTGGTGAAACCTGAAGGTGCAGAATTTGAGAGAAGATGTTTAATCTCTACCTTGGCACGTGCGGCTATATTTGGATTCATATCGACACCTCTCTCCAAAGAGAATGAAGCACCTGATGGGAAGAAAATTGACCCAGACATAAAATTCATCAGGCAATTCACTTGTGATGTGATTTTGAAAGTCTTGAAGGACACCAGTAATTCGGAGTCAACTGCAAATGAACGTTACAGCAAAATTTTCGACTTGATTGAACTAACCGGTTCCCTTATTTCAAAAAATAGAAATCAATTCGGTAATATCGTTGAAAAGGATATTGTCAAGTATGACTCATACCACATGTCTAAGGTGTTGATCGAAAAGGCATTTCCACAGGAACTCACCAATATATTGGCAAACCTCGATTTGAACTATCCATACTCTTCAAAGATATCAGTCAGTTGTCTTAAACTGTTGAACAGTTTGGGTCATGCCAAAAAGGATTATCAACAGTTGTTCAAAGAAGGAGCTGCAGAAGGAGAAGAAGAAGAAATGGAAACCGATGAAATGGATGCAAGAGAAGACACGCCTGATCTTTTCCGTAATTCCACTTTGGGAATGTATGATGTTGAAGACATCAGTGATTATGATGAGGAGAATATGGACTACGATGACGGTGGCGCTCTTGATATCGTGTATTCTGAATCCGACCTTGGATCTGAAGAAATTGACTCCGATGCTGAGATTAACGATGCTGGTGATGACTCAGATGGTGAAATGGACTCAGATTCAGACCTCTCCGAACATATACACGAGGATGAGATTCAGTCTATAATATCTGATAGTGAAGAGGATGGTGACATTGAAATACTACATGACCCTGATATCGCGATTGAAATCCATGGTGAAATGGGCTATGGAGATGATAGCATTTCTGAGGACGATTATTCTAACTCAGAAGAGGTCGACGACTATGGAGAGGAATACTACAGTGATCTTTCATATGGAGATGAAGAGGATGATATATCCACAAGTGATGAAGGTCTCTTGGATGAGTGGGCTGCAAATTATGAAGCCGAAAATGAAGATGAAGACGTCCAACCTCCTGAGGCCGGGGCTTTCAGAGATGAATTCGATAGAGAGTTTGACGCCAGAACACCTCCCAACATCATGTCCATGTCTAACGAAGACGAGAGTGATGATGATTTGGATATGGATCGTGTTGGAGAGTCAAGCGATGAGAGCTTGAATTTGAACATCAGGGTCTTAGCTAATGGCCGTACGGAGTTAATTCATAGTACGACAAGACGCTCTGGCGACTCCAATGAACAGACACTATTGAACCCATTACTTCAGAACGAACCAGTGGTGATTCCACGTCTGGGTATGCTGCGTCGTCTGAACGCAGATACTGTTCCTGAATTGCCTGATCTTCTCGATGTCATGTCCAATGCCACTGGATTATTTGGTCAACGTGGCAATTTGGGAATGGGAATGGGTATGAATATGAGAGATGATGGATCTTCCCAATTTTCTCAGTTGTTGAGAATGTTGGGAGGTGCCGAATCTCGTCTGCGAGCTGATGACAATCTCAAGAATCTCAACATCAAGTCAACACAACAAAGATGGGCTGAGTTTATCACTATGTTTTACAAGAATACTGCTCAGCGCGATGCTTGCAGACTTGTCCCAAGGATTGTCAATATAATATATGGACCAAGTGTTGAGCTTGCAGCAAATGAACAACTGGAGCGTGAAGAATCATTGAGGGCACTGGAAGAAAAGATGAGAAAGAAAGAAGAAGAAGAACAGAGAAAACTTGAAGAGGAACGTGCTCGGCGTGCAGCAGAAGGTGCTGACGATGATAGTGAAGAAAATGTTGAAGCGGAGTTGGAACCAATATATGTCAGCATTGGCGATAGAGAAGTCAACATTGCTGGAACAGACATAGATCCTGAGTTTTTTGAAGCATTGCCGGATGAATTAAGAGAAGAGGTATTTACTCAGCATGTTAGAGAAAGAAGAGCCACAGCTACAACCTTGAACTCAAACACTCGTGAGATTGACCCGGAATTTCTTGATGCTTTACCAGAAAATCTTCGTTCGGAGATACTTGATCAAGAAGCCTACGTTCCAAGCTATCATGCTTTTGATTCAATAGGAGAGAACGAGGAGTCTGGTGATGAAGGAGAAAATACCGAGCTGACGTCCAGACCTTCGACCAACGAGCCAGAATCCAAGGAAACAGGTAAACAGAAGTTGTATTTCTCAGCATTGGCTGATAAGGGAGGGGTTGCCGCTCTCTTGCGTTTATTGTTCATTCCACAAAATTATCATCATAAAGAAACATTGCATAAAACTATGGAATATTTCTGTTATAACAAGCAAACAAGATCGGATGTCATGGGACTTTTACTCTCGTTCCTTCAGGAAGGTATTAATGATTATAAGTCACTAGAGAGATCATTTGTTCAATTATCAGTTCGTGCAAAGCAGTTGACCCATCCAGCAAAAGGTGGCATGGCTACAATCACGAACGAGATGAAGCAAACCACAATATCAGAGTTTCCAAGTAATGCTTCTCCCCTCACTGTTGCATATCAAGCTATTGAATCAATAAAGTATCTTTTGGAGTCAGATCCACACATGCGTTATTATTTCTTGATCGAGCATGAAAATTTGATCACTTTAAGAAAATTCAGTCGTCAAAAGAATTTAACCGGCCCGACAGCCAAAAGTCTCAAGTACCCTATCAACTCATTGTTCGCCTTATTGAATCAAAAACTTGTCAAGGAAGAAACTTCATTAATGGATGTACTATCTCGTACTTTACAAATAGCCACTCGCCCGTTGCAATCATTGAAAACTGATAAGAAACAGGATATGGAACTCGCAGATGTCGGGCAAGATTCTGACACCAGCATGAAATTAGAATCGTCCTCAGATAACGTCAAAGATGAACAGACATCTAGTTCTTCTTCGAAGGGTGGTATTGTCCCACCATTTGTACCTGATCAGAATTTAGAGCGTATCATCAACATCTTATTGGCTGATGAGTGCTCTTCAAAGACATTCCAGCAAACTTTGAGCGCAATGCAAAACTTATCAGTGTTACCAAATGCCCAGAGAGTGTTCCCAGTTAGCTTATCTGAAAAGCTGACAAACCTTGGTCAATCGATAGTATCAGATTTGAGATCACTTATCGAAGTGATAAAGAAGGTGAAATCAACAGAAGATTTGGAAGGAAACGTATTATCAAAGTTTACCCCTCCAAGTTCGGATCAAGCCAAGCTTCTTAGAGTTCTAACGGCATTAGACTTTTTATTTGATTCAAAGAAAGATGGCCAGAGAAAGACCTCTGAAGTGAAAGCATTGACTAATCTCTACAGAAGTTTAGCCTTGGGTCCGTTATGGGGTGCATTGAGTGATGCGTTGAAAGTTTTGCAAGAAAAGAGCTATCTTTCTCACATATCAACTGTTCTTTTGCCATTGATTGAGGCATTGATGGTTGTATGCAAACATAGTAAAGTGAAGGAGTTACCAATCAAGGAGGCGATGAAGTATGAAACCAGGAAGCCAGATTTTACCAATGAGCCAATTGAAAGTCTATTTTTCACTTTCACTAATGAACATAAAAAGATTTTGAATTTGATGGTCAGGTCAAACCCAAAGCTTATGAGTGGACCATTTTCCATGTTGGTTAGAAATCCTCATGTACTTGAATTTGATAACAAGAGAAATTTCTTCGATAGGAAGTTACACTCTGATAACGTCACCAAATCTACTTTGACGGTCAATGTTCGTCGTGATCAAGTCTTTTTGGATTCGTTCCGTTCTTTATTCTACAAGCCGAACGAGGAGTTGAAGAATGCCAAACTTGATATCAAGTTTAAAGGTGAAGATGGTGTTGATGCAGGTGGAGTAACTCGTGAATGGTACCAGGTGTTGTCGCGTCAAATGTTCAATGCTGATTATGCTTTATTTACACCTGTCGCAGCTGATAAGACAACATTCCATCCTAATCGTACATCATGGGTAAATCCGGAGCATCTTTCATTTTTCAAATTCATTGGCAGAGTCATTGGTAAGGCTGTTTACGATGGTAACTTTTTAGATTGTCACTTCAGTAGAGCTGTTTACAAAAATATTTTAGGAACACCGGTTTCGTTGAAGGATATGGAAACCTTGGATTTGGATTATTACAAGTCTTTGCTATGGATGCTAGAGAATGATATAACAGATATTATTGTTGAGACGTTTTCTGTTGAGACTGATGACTATGGTGAACACAAGATTATTGATTTAGTGCCAGATGGCAGAAACATTGCAGTAACGGAGGATAATAAGAAGGAATATGTCAATCGTATTGTCCAATATCGTTTGCAAACATCTATTTCCGAGCAATTAGAGAATTTGTTAATCGGATTCCACGAGATAATTCCAAAAGATCTCATTGCCATTTTCAGTGAGCAAGAAGTTGAATTGTTGATCTCTGGGTTACCAGATATTGATGTTGATGACTGGAAGAACAATACTACCTATAGCAATTATTCTGCATCATCTCCTCAAATACAATGGTTCTGGCGTGCTGTACGCTCATTCGATGCTGAAGAACGTGCCAAGTTGTTACAATTTGCCACTGGAACAAGTAAAGTGCCATTGCATGGCTTCAAGGAGTTAGCGGGTGTCAATGGAGTATCCAAATTCAGTATACATCGGGATTACGGATCAAATGATCGTCTACCTTCCTCGCATACCTGCTTTAACCAGATTGATTTGCCCGAATATGAATCCTATGAGACATTGAGAGGAGCGGTTTTGGTTGCCATCACTGAGGGAAGAGAAGGTTTTGGTCTTGCTTGAATTTGTTTGTGCTTTTATAAGCTTGTCATTTTATTTTAGTTATCTGTTTGTTATTACCACCAAAATTGAGTATTTATTTAAATTTATCTGTTTTACTTAACTGTGTAGTAAACTTTCTGTTGATACAGATGAGTTAAACAACTGCCAGTCTCCTTTGCTGAGAATCACGGTATATGTAGCAAACTGAAATGAATTAATTCAATAAAAAAGCTGTATATCAAAGAAGAACAGAAAGCAACCTAAAATGATGTGAAGTGAGAGGAGAATTTCCCTACAACCACTAGCTATCTATATACAAGTGACGAAGTTATAGCAATTTTGATCAACATCAGCAATTGTAATTTGGCATTGATTGAGCTTGAATGCATCATTGCCATTGACCGCCAGTCATTATTCTATTTTCAACAATGGACAAAGATCAAGAAAAGTCTCTAAAAAGGCGACAAACCATTGCTACATAAATTCTGTTGATGCTGCTTAATTGATTGATGGAATTGATAGACAACAAAAGATCAAGACAACAACTTGGTGAAGATCTCCCAAGTACCAAACATGATGATACTATTAGGAACGGTTCTCATCAAATGAGGGGTCAAACCACCGTACATGCTCACAAAGCCCTCTTCTTTCAAGATCAACTTGAAGCATTGCACCAATCCAGTATACTTTGGTTTCCCATTTTCCAAAGATGGAGCCTGTCTCAACCTTGTCCTAATGACCTCATGAGGATATGTCACCATGGAGGCAATGAATTTTGCTGCACCAGCAGCAGTGGATCTAGCACTCCAATCGACAAATGAGTCCCATTTTGTTCTCTGATGACCAGATCTCTCGAGCAGCACACTACGAGAATGTATCAGGAGTTTCATCTGTTCATACAAGACCCATTGAAGCGTTGACTCTGCTGAGCCCAAGTATGAGGCGCTGAGACCTTTGTACAAGCCGCGGATTCCCTCGTGACGAACTACAGACTTGATACAATCCCATGAATTCTTGTATTGTTTCGAGGTGGCCCTGTCCAATTGCAATCTGGTTTTCACCAACCAGATAGGATTTGTTGCTGTGGAAGTGACAATACCAGCATTGACTGCGGCGATGAGATGCACTAGTGAATTTTCCTGACCGTCGTAAAAAGTCTTGGATATAAAATCCTTACCGGTACCGTATGTGAAGAAATTTATGGATCTTGCTGGCACAACACCGATCAAGTTGGGTCCTAACCCTTTGAAAAGTGACCTCAGCCCTTCTGTTGAGTAAAGATTGTATAGGATGGAGCAAGTTTCTTTGAAATGTTGTCCCGCTTGTTTGATGATATTTGATGACACATGGCTCGATTTGTAAACGTCCTTATATACGGAGGATTGTAACCTCGTCTTCACCACATCTAGAGGACATGTGAATATGGCTCCTGTCATTCCACCGAGCCCACCGGCAACAAAATGCACCCAGGGTTTCACCTCTTGTTGCTCATCCTGGTTCAAGGGCAGGGTAAGCTCTGCCTGTCTAAAATTCACCAGTTTCTCATCACTGGCCAAGTCGTTCATCGAAGTCTCGATGTCTGTTTCCAACTTTGAAAGTCTCTCGGGGTCTATGAGACTCATGTTCGGGTAGTGGTGCGCTAATGGGCTGGAGGTGGTGGGGGCCTTCTTTCCTACTTCCTTTCTATCTCTGTCATTTTTCCTATGAAATTTTTCCTTCTATAAAAAAAATATTTCGCTTAAAGTTTTTTTAAGTTACACATCAAGGTGAAGAAGAAGGTAAGACAGCAAAGGGTGGATCATCTTATATAATTCAAAATGCTCTCTTACCTTTTTTAGTTTTTAAATCATTTTTTAGTTTCATTATAATAATGCCAATCATGAAAACCTTTACTCTCGAATAAGAATTACACTCAACATTTATTATTTTTGTAAGTATTTATTTTCCTATTGCGAAAAACATCTCAACTAAGCCCTCAAAGTACAAAACAATACATTCATAATATGTATCTAATTATAAAACAGATGAATAATAAAACTTCTTAGATAAAAGTTTCGTATGGAACTGGAGCTAAAGTAGTTGGGACACCTGCAACAACGTATTCCTTTCTTGGTTGAGCTGGTTGTCTCTTCAATTGGACAACGGTACCGTTGGCCTTAGCCTCAGCCTTCTTAGCAAAGTTGGACTTAACTCTGTTCAAGAACTCTTGTCTACAAGCAGAGTGCTTGATATGTTCAACTCTCAAGTTAACTCTCTTCTCGATATATCTGTGACCGACAACCTTGTTGACAATGACACCAACAGCAGATTTGGTAACGTTGTAGATGATACCGGTTTTACCGTGGTAGTATTTGTGTGGCATACCCTTTTGGATAGAACCGTTGGCCTTGATATCAACGATATCTCCAACTCTGTAAACCTTCATGTAGGTGGATAATGGAATACCACCATGTTTCTTGAAGTCACGTTGGAAAGCGTAACGAGTACCGGATCTGTAACCACGACTAAAATTGAATGAAAAAAATTTGTTAGTTTTCTGATATGAGATGGCCAACATGATAGTTGTCTACAATAATCATCATCCATCACTTTATCATTGGTTGAAGTATTGAGTCGGTGTTTCAATATTTGGACCCAACATATGAGCTTCTTGTGTGATAATATTACATTTATTCGTATCACTATTAAATAATTTTGTTCGTGATGCTTCTATCTGTATTGCATTTCTCTTGTATTGTGTATGAGATGAAAGGAATGACTATCTTAATACGGACATATTCTGGGATTATTCAATTGGCAAATAACTAGTATACTAGTTTTTGATTTTACGATTGTGTGATGATTGATATAAGGATGGGTCATTGATACTGCGATGATAATACTAATGTCTCTTTGCAATGTTGTTTCATTTGAAGAAGTAGCAGATGATGGTTGATGACTATCGTGATGAACAAACGACATACCTTTTACCCATTTTGTCTTATTTGATTAAAGTTGATATGTACTTGGTATATGAAGAGAATATTGACTTTTTAAGAAAATTTTAATGAAAAAAAAAAAAATTGAGCACCTTTTTGCGGTGCAAACGTACACGACTTTTACTTTGGTCAGTACCATTAATATGTGTGCTAATTTGGGGTAATTGTGCCTTTAGTACACGATAAATATTCAACTGACAAAAAAAAAAGAAGCGAAAAAAATTTAAAAACAACAGTCACAGCTAACTCCATCACAAAACATCACTACACCAATATCTCTTTATAAATATTGCCAAAAAACAAAGTTGAAGGCCCTAGGACTCTTCACATGATGAGGGTAGAAGATTTCATATAATATATATACACACTAATCAGTTGATAAACATATAACAATAATTGTAATATTTTGATTAAAAACAATAAACACCTACATAACAAGAAGACAAACCCCAACGATAATAAAAAAAGGTTAAAGCTTTAGAATTGTATTATATAATCACAAAAAACATCAAAACTTTCCAGAAACTGCTGTTTTCCATTTTAGGATTTGTAAAAATCGATAAAGAGCAAAATAAAAACTAGTTAACAACAATTAACTAATTTATTCGTCATCTTCTTCAGCCTCTTCAGCACCTTCTGATGATTTAGCTTGGTTTCTTCTCTTAACTCTACCAGCTCTACCACCACCGTATGGAGAGTTTGGAGCAAAATCAATATGTTTTTGAGAATCCAATCTGACCATGAAGGAAGCAATGCTGACAATTTGTTTACCAACAGCAATATGTCTTTGAGAGATCAAGACTCTAGCATGGTGAATGGATCTAGCCAAACCTAATCTGAAAACTTGGGTTTGTAATCTTCTTTCCAAGAAATCTTCTGGTTTCAAAGCCAAAACGTAATCCAATTTCATCTTGTCATCTGACAAGACACCGATTCTAACCAATCTTCTGATCAAAGCATTACCTTCAAATAATCTCTTTGGATCTTTTTCATCTCTGGTTAACAAGTCACGAGCAGCTCTTCTAATCTTGGACAATTGGAAGTTAATTCTGTAAATTTCTCTCTTGTTCTTTAAACCGTATTCACCAACCAATTTCAATTCACCATCTAATCTGGCGGATTCGTATGGTCTTTTTGGGACAGAGTAAGTCTTGGAGTAAGTTCTTGGAGCTCCTATATTACAACTTATGTTAGAATAATGTTGTTGTAAATGGTAATAGGAAACAAGTTTGATAACAACACACGAGAGAGAGATGGTAAGGGTCTTTTAATATCGTTTGGAATTTTCTTTTACACAAAACACACACACACACCACTTGCAACCACGGCATACGTATACAGAAATCAAAGAAAAAAATAAACTTATAAACATCAGTATCGTGATCGAGTTCGAATAATGAAAAACCCATAATATTATTTGAAAAGACAATGTCGGTGTAGTCACACACACAAAGACGCGAAAATACGATAAAAATCATATCTAAACCACATCTATGTGTATACATCATGACATACATCTCAAACAACAAAAGGGATTCCAAAGAACAAGCAAGAAAACAACGTAAAACCAAGCACACACTCAAGTGTGTGAAAGAGTTAACATCGAATGATGGTCTATTGCAACTGAAGTGTCGGGAATTCAGAGCAAAGAACTATAAGTGAATTTTTTTTCTTTTCTTCTCCATATACATACAAAACCATGATCATATATAGCAAAGTATGAAATAGTGTGTGAAAAGTGTTTTTGAAATTTTTCCAAAAACGAGGACCCGAACCTCTCATGAGATGGTCCCTATTTAGAGGATGATCTGTGTTCAGAATCCACTAATAGGCCATACAATCATGATGTGAAGTGTATAAAAGATGTTGTCAGTAAGTACATACTTGGCATTGTGACTTTGAATGAATTTGATAAAGAGAGAAGAAGAAGAAGAAATGAAAAGTTTTAGAGAATCCTTTAAAGTATTTATACTTTTCTCTCTTTCTTCTGCGCATTTTTCAATTTTGCAAAAAAAAAATGAAAAAAAATTTTCAACCAAAGAGTCGTGTATGAGTGCACTAAACATTTTAGGTAGGGTAATTTGTTGTGTGATGATTCTTTTTTTTTTTGTTGATATCGGCGTGTGATGAAAGACGAGATGTCTACGTAATGAAGCGAATAACATACTCTAAATCAGTTAGATTTTACTAATTGCAAGATTAATGTCAAATGGAGATTCAAAACAATAAATCATATACTTTTTTTTTTTCAGTCTCGTCAATTGTAAAACTAAATGAAAAGAAAACCCAAGAAAACTCAAATAAAAAACACATACCCTTTCGGTAACACAACCGACAACCTTTTTAATGACAACGATGGGTGTAACAGGGTGAAAATATCCAATTCTAAAAAAAAAAAGATAGATTAGACCCAATTACCACCATCAACAATTGAAAGAGAGAAAATGCACAACAGAAATAACAATGAGCAAGAAAGAATTGAAAAGGGATCATATGGTTGGCATAGTAAAGGCGGCAAAGAAATGTCAAAAAAAAAAAAAATTCATGTAACTCTTCCTATTCAAACTTTTGAATAGAAGAAATCAATTCTTCTTTGACTTCTTTGCGGCAGCGCCACTTTTTTGATAGACGTAATCATGGATGATCTTATCCACATCTTGTACTGTCAATTGTTTTTGATCACCTTCCACTTTAACTATACCAGTGATAGCTTTACAATCTTCATCGGGCAAATCCATTCCTATATCTTGGATTCTAGATTTGATCACGTTCCATCCTGTTAATTTATTTGCGAAATTAATAGTTCTCTCCAATCCAAAATCTTCAGGTTTTAAAATTTCATATGTTGAAGGATTGGTCAAGATAGCCTTGGTATGAATACCTGCTTTATGGGTAAAAGAGCTGAACCCGGTGATTGGGTTGTTGAATGGGATAGTTATACCGACAGATTCGGCAATCATCTCTTCTAAAGCTTTCAATTTGGTAACGTCATATTTGGATAAGATATAATCACGATCGGCAACAATACATCTAGCCATCAATCCACTTAAAGAGGTGATACCATTTCTTTCACCAATACCTAAGATACAAGTATCGATAAAGTTTGCACCGGCTTGTAAAGCGGCATAAGCATTAGAGATGGAACAACCGGTATCGTTATGGAAATGACATTCGATATCACAATTGATTACCGATTTCAATTGTCTAACCAAGTTATACACTTGAAATGAATCAGCACCACCAACGGTATCAGCGATACCAATTCTATTGACTCCCAATTTATCCACTGTGGTATAAATGTTTAATAAATCAACGATATCGGATCTGAAAGAATCCTCTGTTGAGAAACGAACTTCTAATCCATGAGATTTGACAAAATTGATAACTTCAACAGCTGAATTGGTGATGAAATTCATATCCTTACCATGACTATAATTTCTTAAGAATTGAGATGTACCAATAAAGATATTAACACCATCACAACCGGTCTCTACTGCCAGTCTAGCATCATCCATATGACATCTGATATGGGTCAAGATCTTGGCGTTCAATCCTAATTTACAAATCAAATCACAATCCCTTCTCGATTGTTCACTAACCACTGGAGATGTCAATTCTATATAATCGATACCAAATTCATCCAACAGTTTAGCAATTTCCAATTTCTTTTCAGTAGTGAAAAATGAAGTTGCAAATTGTTCACCTTCTCTTAAAGTGGTATCGATCAATTTGAAATTACTCACATTGGACACCACGTCCAATGGATGTCTTGAATATGGATTAAATGTACTCAAATCTTGCATCTTTGTATTTTATGTGTTATATATATATGTGTTAACTTTTTTTGATAAAATGTTTTCAAACAATACAACTTTTAAAAAACAATTTATTGAAAAAAAAAAGATTGGGAGAGATTAAATATTACAGTATAGATCTGAGTCATTTAAAATGGGGTGTTTGATGATGATGAAAAATCTTTTTTTTCCATTTTTTTTTTGGCCGGCACAGGCAGAACGTGACTCATGTCATGACAGAGCGTTAAAAAAGAAAAATATGTTTTCTTATTTGATTTTAGTCTCTCCGTCTTTGAAAATACAAAGGAAAAGGAAAAGGAAAACTCCAATTTGGAAACCACAAGGAGAAGAAAAAAAAAAAAACGCGTTTTTTTTTTTTATTTTTCTTCATTTTCTGTAAACGCCATTAGTTATATTTTTTTTTTCTGTTTGTTGTTGTAAGAAACCTTACATATATAAAAGCAATACACAATCTGGCAAACAAAAAAACTTTTTTTTTTTTTTGATTTTTGATTTTTTTGATCTCTTTATCAAAAATTGGGCCGGGTAATTGATGAGATTAAAAATATATTATATTTGAGTACAAGACACACGACCCCAAATTTAAACGAAACAAGTTTACCCATTAAGTTTTTTATGTGTATCAAGACAACAAGAATTATATCCATCATCAGAATTTAATTCACTCTCAAACTACTCACCCACCTACCCACTTATAGTCACTCTTTCATAAATTAATCTACCAGTTTATCCATTTGATTGGCATTTGACAATTTAAATTTTTTTGGAGACAAACAGAGATAGCAAGAGAGCAAAAGAGAGAGGAGGGAATTAAAATAATAATAATAATAATAATAATGGCCTCAAGATTAGATCGTTTGGTCCTTTTATTAGAGACAGGTTCCACTCCATTTATCAGGAATACTGCTGCTGACCAATTGGCAGATCTATCCAAGGCTCATACAGACGACTCTATCAACTTGTTGAGCCGAGTTTACCCCTACTTGAAGAGCAAAAAATGGGAAACAAGAGTTGCCGCTGCTAGAGCATTTGGTGGTATCGTAAATAATATACCCGTATGGGATCCCAATAAGATTGAACTGGAAGAAGCAAACCTACCTGACCAATTCCAAACCGATAAAAATAAAAAAGAGTTGAAAGAGGAAGATGATGATGATGATGATGGAGAAGAAGATAATAATGATTTGAAAAATCTTTTACAAACCCAAGAGTCGGCTTTTATCACTTTTGATAATTGGAATTTATACGATACACTTCAATATGGCCAGAAATTGTTGGCCAGTGGTGGCAAGGAGTATAATGAGATTAGTATCAGGATTGGTGATAATGGCGATGATTTGTACAAGAGACAAAAAACCAGCATAAATGCCAGACTTGGAATTGGTGGTAATGGATACTCAAACGTTGGCAACGGTATCAAAAATGAGAAAATGGACATTGAAATGAAATTGGAAGAGAATGATAATGATGATTATAATAATGATAATAATAATAATAATGATGATGATGGTAATAATGATGTGATATCTTCTAAAAAAGAGGTTGTGGTCAAAGAAGAGCAACAGCAAATACCTCCACCAACACAAGATCAAGGGAATGCAAAGCAAAGTGCCAGAATGAGGGCCCTGGCTAGAAGGAAGGCCAAGGCCGATGCAAAGAACCCTAATATGAAACACAAAACGGTGGACTTGTCACAGAGTACCGTCAGTAGAGAATTGGTAAATCGTGGTGTTTCCAATGCCGATTTGGAACAAGCTGATGATGCTAACAATAACAACAACAACAACGGTAACGGTAACGGTGGACCAGCAACACTGAAAAAACCAGCAGTGGATATTACTGAACAAGCTAATGGTGAGAAATTGGTTGTTGAAAACAAAAATGAACCGACAATGGCAACAACAGCGCCAATCTTTTCACAGCATGCCAAAGTGAGTAAATGGGTTTGGCCATTCCAGGGCGTCTACGAGTTGCTTTTAATAGACTTGTTCAATGAAGAATGGGAAAGAAGACACGGGGCTACTATGGGATTAAGAGAATTAGTTAAGAAACATGCTCCAGCTGCCGGTAGAGTTCGTGGTATGACTAAAGAAGAAAACGATAGGAGAAATTCACAAACTTTGGAAGATTTAACCATACGTATCTTGGTGTTGCTAACGTTAGATAGGTTTGGTGATTACGTATCAGATACCGTGATTGCCCCAGTGAGAGAAAATGCAGCTCAGACCTTGGCGGCATTACTCATCCATTTACCTGAACCAATAGTGTTGAACACTTTTAAAACGTTACAAAAAATGGTATTACATAAACCAGGTGACGTTGGGTTGAAGACCCCAGTTTGGGAAGTGAAACATGCTGGTATGTCCGGGTTGAGATATTTTGTCAGTGTGCGCACCGATATCTTGTTCAAGCACACTGAATTACTCGAAGATATCATATCGATGGTGTTACATGGGTTGACAGAAAGTGACGATGACGTGCAGAGCGTGGCTGCTGCAACGTTGATCCCTATAGCTTCGGAATTTGTCAAGTTGAAGTTAAATTTGGTTTTCCAAGTTGTTGGTGTCATATGGGATTCCTTGACGAATTTAAGGGATGATTTATCAGCATCGATTGGATCTGTTATGGATTTGTTAGCAAAGCTTTGCTCTCACAAGGAAGTATTAGAGAAGATGAAAGTTGATGCTTTGACCGATTCCAGTTTAACTTTTAAAAATTTGGTGCCTAGATTGTTCCCCTTTTTGCGACACTCAATAACAGATGTCAGAAAATCGGTATTGAGAACGTTATTGGCCTTTTTGGAAATCGATGATGATTCCGTTAAAAATTGGATCGATGGTAAAGTTTTAAGATTGATCTTCCAAAACATTTTATTTGAACAGAATCAAGAAGTATTGCAACTTTCAATCAAGGTTTACAACTCCTTGATTGGTGAAATCTCTCAAAATAAAATCTTGAACAAGAGTATGGAGTCCTTATTCCAAGATCATGCTCAACCGTTGATGACACTATTGATGACCCCAATAGGTATTTCGAGATACAATTACTCCATGAACACTGACCTCATAATGAGACCTAGCGGTACCACTTACTCGGGTTCGAAAATTGCTACCACTCCTCGCAGAGCAAACTCTGTTCCATTTCAGGCCACTTTGAACAATATCAGTTCTGGTTCATCTTCTCCCTCACATCCTCCTCCATCTACCGCTTCTCCATTGTCTGGCACTGCACATTTGGACCCATTGGAACCAGGTGAAGACTCTAAAGACGCAGGCCGTCGTGGACGTAAGAGAAAGACCCCACCTTCAACTTTTGCCGCTTTGGCTACGATGTCGTCATCATCGTCATCAGATGAGAAAACAGGTGCCGCCGCCGGTAATGGTATTCCTATCGAAGATCATAGAATCAACATTGATGCACCTATATTTAATGGTGATATCACTTTGGTGGGACTCGAAGTCTTTATCAGAACAAAGACAGCAGCCGCTATTTGTTACGGAAAGACCATTGCCCGTTACCAAGATGAACGCCAATTAGAAGAAATTGGAGCATTGTTAAAGTATTATTTACAAACGCCTCATTCAACTCCTAAATTGTACTCTGCTATTATCATTGAAGAATATGCGAAATCAGTGAACAAACTGGGGAAATCGCTTTCCAATTTTTACAAAGATGGCATATTAACCACGTTGAACAATGTATTGTTACAAAATAGCTTACCTGATTTCCGTGAGTTGGTTCCAACATTGAGAAATGTTCGTGTTCAATGCTTGCAATTGTTCAACACATTCCATGAGGCCGCCAAGATATCCCAGCATAAACTACCACAATTAGCGGTGGTCGTACGAGGCGATGTTCAAGCGGGTCCCGATGCGTTTGGCATCGATGTCGCCGAAAAAGTGGTCAATGAACAGTACAACAAGTTGATGAAATCGTTATCGGCTACGTATAGGCTCACTGCAACAAAAGTCTTGGATGATGCCAATGCAAGAGTGCGTTTGGCTATCGATGAGGCCCTTATTGCCAGAAATGAAAGAGAGGTTGCCATCATGGCGTCATATGCATCTGCAGCATTGCAATTGGGTGGACTTCCAAAGAAATTGAACTATGTCATCAGATCGCTTATGGACAGTATCAAGCTTGAAAACCAAGAGTTACTACAACGGAGATCTAGTGAAGCTATCTGTAGCCTCGCTGTTGAGTTGATTAAAGTAGGGAAGAAAGGCCCAGCTGATAAGATTGTGAAAAACTTGTGTGCGTTCTTGTGTGTCGACACATCAGAAGTGCCAGAGTTTGCTCCTAATAAGATGTACAGGGATATCATCCTATCTTTGAAAAAAGAAGAGAGAAGTGATCCATTAGACATTGCCGCATTTGAGAAATCGTCCCTGGAGGCAAAGAGGAAAAGAAGAGGTGCCCAGATGTCACTTGAAAATTTTCTACTGTATTACGATGAAAAGCTATTTGCTGAGATTCCAAAATTGAAGGAAATAATGTTGGACTCGTTGGACATGCTATTGCATCAATCAGATAATGGCAATGATGAAATTGACGATATCAATGGACAAGCCGTAGTGGATGCCTTAGGTATCTTACGAGCATTGACACCTAAGTTGCATCCTTCATTATACGAACAATTCCAAGAGAAACTTCTAACGTTAGCAGTTGGTTTGAAATCAGAACTATCTGTCTTCCGTTACTCTGTTGCCAGGTGTTTAGCTACGGCTTGTGCGCGTCTTCCCGTGAAGACATTCCCATTTTTGATCAAATCTGTTTTGCCCTTGCTAAAGAACGCTGGGAAAGTTACTGAACGTCAGGGTGCCATCGAATGCATATATCATCTATCTAACGAAATGGGCTCAGACATATTGCCATATGTTGTTTTCTTAATTGTGCCAGTATTGGGTAGGATGAGTGACTCTGATAAAGAAGTTCGTACCTTGGCTACCACGACGTTTGCCTCGATCATCAAGTTGGTGCCTTTGGAGGCAGGAATTCCTGATCCTGAGGGCTTACCTCAAGACTTGTTGGAAGGAAGGGACCGTGAAAGAGAGTTTATCCAACAGATGATGGACCCGTCGAAAGTAAAATCGTTTCAACTTCCAGTTGCTATCAAGGCCACATTACGTAAATATCAACAGGAAGGAGTTAATTGGTTACTGTTTCTAAACAAGTACCATTTGCATGGTATCTTGTGTGATGATATGGGATTGGGGAAGACTTTACAAACAATTTGTATCGTTGCCAGTGACCAATTTATTAGAGCCGAGAATTTCCTGAAGGCTCAAGACGCTGAATTCCGTCCATTACCATCTTTGATAGTTTGTCCTCCATCGTTGACTGGTCATTGGGAGCAAGAAATCAATCAATACGCACTTGGGCTAACGGTTGTTGTCTACGCCGGTGGACCATCGGTGAGAGCTCCATTAAGGTCTGGGTTGAAGAATTATGATGTCATTGTAACCAGTTATGATGTTGTGCGTAATGATATTGAGATTTTAGAGAAGATTGATTTCAATTATTGTGTATTGGATGAAGGTCATATCATCAAGAATGCATCAACTAAGTTGTCCAAATCTGTCAAAAGATTGAAAGCTGAACATCGTTTGATCTTATCTGGTACACCTATTCAAAATAATGTGTTAGAGTTGTGGTCATTGTTTGATTTCTTGATGCCCGGATTTTTGGGATCTGAAAAACATTTTCAAGAGAAATTTGCTAAACCAATTGCTGCCAGTAGAAACAGTAAGACTTCTTCAAGAGAGCAAGAGGCTGGTGCATTAGCTTTGGAGGCGTTGCATAAACAAACTTTACCATTCATGTTACGTCGTTTGAAAGAGGATGTATTGTCGGACTTGCCACCAAAGATTATCCAAGATTACTATTGTGAATTGAGTGATTTGCAAAAGCAGTTGTACAATGATTTCGCCAAGAAGCAGAAAACAATTGTCGCCGAGGATATTGAAGACGTTACAGAGGATTCCAATAAACAGCATATTTTCCAAGCGTTGCAATACATGAGGAAATTGTGTAATCATCCAGCTTTAGTTGTGAGCCCAAGTCATCCTCAGTACCTGCAAGTTTGTAAATATCTCGCTGATTCAAACATGGATTTGGACGATATCAGGCATGCTCCAAAATTACAGTCATTGAGAACTTTATTATTAGAGTGTGGTATTGGTACTACAGATCCATTGAACGGATCGAGTGGTAAACTGAAAAGTAGTAATAACAGCAGCTTGGTGAACCCACTGGATTTGGTAATAAGTCAGCACAGGGCATTGATATTTTGTCAGTTGAAAGATATGTTGGATATGGTTGAGAAGGATTTGTTCAAGAAATATATGCCTAGTGTGACTTATATGAGGTTGGATGGTAGCACTGATCCACGTGATAGACAAGCAATAGTTCGGAAATTCAATGAGGATCCTTCCATTGATGTGTTATTGTTGACAACGAAAGTTGGTGGATTGGGTTTAAATTTAACTGGGGCTGATACTGTGATATTTGTTGAACATGATTGGAATCCAATGAATGATTTACAAGCAATGGATAGAGCCCATAGATTGGGACAGAAAAAAGTTGTCAATGTATACCGTTTAATTACGAAGAATACGTTGGAGGAAAAAATTATGGGCTTACAGAAATTTAAAATGAACATTGCATCAACGATCATCAATCAACAAAACGCTGGGTTAAGTTCGATGGACACAAACCAATTATTAGATTTGTTTGAGGTTGATGAAGATGCAATGAAGCTGAAGGAGAAAGAAAATGGCGAGAAGCCGGAGGAGATTGATGAGACTGGATTGGGTGGTAAAGCCGGTGCGGCAGTTGGGGAGTTGGGAGAGTTGTGGGACAAGACCGAGTATGAAGACGAGTACGATTTAGACAAGTTCATCAAGAGTCTAAATTAGTCCAGAAACCACTAAAGGGGGGGAAAAAAGCATTAGAATAATTAGTCATTTGAAGGAGGTCGTCATATGTGATTGATGGCCTGCTTTGTATAAAGTATGTTTGACATAAAAACATTTTGCATATCATTATATCGATATCGATGAAGGATTTGAGCTGCAAAGCTTCTCGTGGGTAAGATAAGTAGATAATCTTCCTCGACAATGGCGCATATATTTGATAAATTTGGTAAATTACCTCCATATCAAA
Source organism: Nakazawaea populi (assembly GCA_030557235.1). NCBI lineage: Eukaryota > Fungi > Ascomycota > Pichiomycetes > Alaninales > Pachysolenaceae > Nakazawaea > Nakazawaea populi. The sequence continues at coordinate 90,745 of JAKTVN010000042.1, forward strand.
CCATTTCTTATTACATAGTAGCCAAGGTTCACTCAGCCAGTCTTGTCATTACAACTTTCAACTTCATCGCCACCGCTTGATAGATCTATCCACTACGAGAGTGAGCTCTTACAGCGTCATTCAAGAGTTTGCTGAGTTGGGGAATCTCATTTATGACGAACTTCCTCTGCGAGTATCAAGAAGAATATCGATGTCTTATCAAAGTCATACATACTACGCACCAGTTTAGACTTGTAAACCCCCTTTGAACAAAGAGGGGAGATCATAGATGGATAAATGATAAAAGAGAGAACATTTTACTTGGTGTTATCAATCAGTACAATACTATTGTGAATAGTTGGAATTATTTGTTATTTTACTATTTTTCAACATAATTGCAATTGGGTGCTTAAAAAGATTCGATAAATACATACATCATCAAGCTGTGTGTTTTAACTTCTGGAAGATGTTGCACATTTTCAACTTACGTCTATTCTATTGAGAGAAATTGTGTATTATTCAGCGTCAACGCAAAACATCATAACTGGTAATAATTGCAAGCACTTAAGTGTCGAGAAGCATTATGAATTCTTTCATCATCTATGCGATGACTTCAATTACAATAAATGTGTGCTGACGATTTGTGTTCTTTAACAAAAAATAAAAAAATAAAAAAAAAAAACAATATGAGAGAAGGCACTGAAGAACGGTTTGATACAACTAACGATGTCATCATCATTAGAACAAGAAGCAGCGAGCCGTAAAGAGAGATTAGCCCAACTTCGAGCAAAGAGATCCATTGGAGCTGATAAGAAGGTTATCGAAGAAGAAAAACAAGTAGAACAATATGGAGAAAATGATGACATAGCTGATGCCGATGATATAAAGAGACGGAAAGTGGTGCATCATCGAAACTATGTCGAGCCCATTAAATACAAACATGGTGAACTGAGCAAGGAAGATGATGATGAAGAGGAAAGTGCGATAACGAGGGTAGTGATAGATGGAGAAGACACTGTTGAGGGTCAATCTGCTAAGCTCGAGCGTGAGATATTGGCCAAATATGACAGGATATCGAAGATGGACTGGGTTGAGCTGTTGACGGTGGGAGAGTCTACTGATGGTGTCGATGGTGATGAATCTCTGGTGTCGAAGCAGGAATTGCGGAGTAAAGATGGTGGAGGTGAGTATCGAGAGAAGTTGAGATTACAAGAATTGGAATTGATGAAAATGACAAATGATCGGATAGTGGAGTTGAGACGTGAGTTAATGGAAAAGGGAAAAGTTTAGAGAGAGCGTGGAAGGTTTGTTTATCGATTTTTACCACATGTTATGTTGTTGAGTAAGCTGTATAGGAAGTGAATGTTTCCTGGAATGAAGTAATGCCCATATGAATACATTATTTGATGATCTATCATAATTATATTAAATATCTATAATAAAGGATAACGATGATGATGATGATGATAATTTTGGTATGGAATAATAAATGGCAACAATAAATAATAAGAGTAATGGTCTCTTTATACCCTTTGAATGCTTTGTCTATAAGAACAATTTGATTTTTGGTGATTGACAAGTTCGCCTCACTCACTCACTCACTTACTCACTCTTCGTGTTCACCGTAAATGGCGTCGTAGAAATACAAGATGGAAAAGATGAAGAAGGCAATGGATCCACCCAATGTTACATTCCTCATACTGATTCTTGTGGCTAACAATTTCCCACCTAATACTGCACCTCCAGTACATATTCCATGACCGATGATGGCACCTAAGATGACAGCCCAATAGTCACTACCAGCGGCCATGGCTATGGTTGAGATTTGAGATCTATCCCCCCATTCACCTAAGAAGGTCATGACAAATGTCTGTACCCAGATTGGGGACAACACGAACGAGAACAAGTCCTTAATGCTTGACAGCACTTTGTGCCACGCGGCGCTGTTGTTGTTGTTGTTGTACGACGATGGGGATTGCTGGCCATTGGTCTCCTGTTGGTCCATGCGCTGATTGATATCGCTCATGGCGATCTCTTCTTCCACTTCTGCCATCTCTTCATCGACACCAATGTTTTTAGGCATTGCCAAACCTTCTCTGAACAATCTAAAACCAAATACGATAAACAATGCACCAGCTAAGAATTGAGTGTACTGTTGTGGGATCAACGCAGGTAAAGTATGGCCAACTATTCCGGATAAGATCGTCATCACAGCCAATGCTGCAAACAGCGCCGTGAACACCGTCAACCTCGACAGTTTCATCAGCATCAATGCTGCAATTAGAAAAGTCTTGTCACCAATTTCGGACACGATGATCATGGAGACTGACATGAGCAATGGGTTCGAGGCGCTGGTCTTACCATCCTCCTTGTCTTCACGGTCATCATCACGACCAGATGATAAAGGTGACCCAGAAGTCAGCAGCAGTGGGTTGAATTTATTGTCGATCTTTCTCGTTCCAGTGAGGGCACCAGCTGCAGAAGAGGCAGCACTGTTAGCAGCAGCAGCTCCAGCTCCAGCTCCAGCTCCAGCAGTAGCAACTGATTTGTCTTTCACCGCCAACAAGTCGGCGTTGGTTATATATATAAGGGTGGATGCCACTGCAAATAGACTCGAGACCTTCATATTGATTCTATATTTGATTATATCAATCTGTGATGTTATATCTATCGATCTATCGATCTCGTTTTGTTAAAAAGTTGGGAAATCGTTTGTTGTCATTTTGTGCAAAAAAGCAAAAAAAAAAAAATTTTGGTGTTTTCTTTTCACACAAATATTGGGGGCTGTGGAGAAAGACCATGGGAAGAGTGATAACTTTTTGATGAGATGTGTGTTTTCTATACGGCGTGAAGATATATAAACAAAAAGGGGATATGTCATGTATGAATAGATGTAGATCATGGCAATGGTTCACTGGACGAGCTTAATCTGTTTAAATGCAAATAGACATCGGTACCATAACCCTCCATACTGATCAATTTCAAATCACCACCGAAATATTTGGCATAAAGTCTACTGATGGGTAAACCATAGCCGTATCCAGCCATTGGAGCTCTGAAATCGGATTTGTTATGCTCGGGCTCGATGCTAGGTAACAGATCCACAGTGGTGTATAAATAAGTCCATACAAATGGGATGGCGCTACGAGCAATACCACCACCTTCGTCCGAGATCTTGATGGTGATATCCTCTTGTCCCTCGGCAACGATGATTTTGATAGGTGGGAATTCAATGTCTTCAATGTCCTTATCTGGGTTCCGCTTCATGTGATGTTCAACGGTGGCACGAAGTGAATTTTTCAACGTTTCAAACAACATGTGTAATAAATGACCTGGAACGTACATAAAGTTCAAATCATCGGGACAATAGAGTTGTACTTTTGGAGCTTCAAATAATCCATAGTGCTCTTCACATACAAACCGAGCACTATCGATGGCATCATTGGCAATGTCGGCAATGTTGGTGTTAAGGCAGATGATTCCAACGTAATCATCATTGAACAGAGAGTATTCCTGATTAATGGCAATCTGTTGTCCAATCAACATTCTGATACCAATTCTTGATAAATAGAAAGCATCTAAGAAATTTTGAATTTGTGAGTCGAGTAGTAGATTACTATTTGACCTTTTCCACTCCTGCACACCACGAGCCACTGTGGTGACGGTGGCATCGTGTCTCTTCTTGATCACTTTTAATGTTTCGGTAACCAACTTATTATATTCGTACACTTCAGCGGGGTAAACGATATCGGATGGAGCACTAATATAATATGATTTCTTCTTTTCTCCTGTAATTTCTTGTTGTGCATGGTGTGTGGGGTGTTGCCTCCTTGTCCTAATGATCAATCCATCGTCTTCAAATATCCTCTTCTTTGGCCCTATTGTGGGCAGCAGTTGTTGTTGTTGCTGGGTGGTGGTCTCGGGTAAAGGGATCTGAAAGTCATTGGAACCATTTTTATATAACAATTTCTTCAAATCCAGATCAATCTTGGGTGTGGGTAAATTGGTCAACTCTTCAAATGATTGACTATACCAATCCCGTACTTTCAAGATAGAGCTGTTTTCATTCAAACCGTAGGGCAACTCTTCCAATTCCTTGACACGATGTGCTAGTCTTACCGGAAGTTCTTTGACCACAAATTGGGAGGCATGGAATAGAGTGCCCGGTGAGGGTCTTGGTCCAAATTTCACCATGTCTTTTAACGATACCCCGGTGGCCTGCAACCGGGCATATTCGTACATTTGTTTTCTCAACTCTGGAGTGAGAGTCCACCTTGAAGATGGCATTTTATAGTCTTCTCAATCAAATTGACTTCAAAGTCTCTTGTGTAAGAAATATATTTGCTGTGGTCTATGATATTTAATCTCACTCATCCATCCAAATCTGTCAAACGAGAAAAAAAAATTGCACACCACAAATCCGGGGCTCCACACACACAAAAGAATCAAATCTATATGAATGAGTCACAACAGATAATAGTTTGATTGTTAAAATCTATGACAAAACCAAACAATTAATTTGAATAGTTATTTGACTTTTTCAAATTTAAGAGTTGAAAATGCTCACTCTTCACAATGGGATCATCTGTTTTATTTATATATATTTATATATGTTTATATATTATTTAACGTATGAGTCGTGTATCCCGGATCAATGGAACGACATTAATCGATGGTTGTGGCTCAGTGATACTACCAGCCACTAAGACATCACCACACCACTTGCTTTCTTAAAGACAGACAACAACTCAAAAACCCACTTCTAATATAGTCCATCTTAAATTTAAACCAGTTCTAGTTATATTCAACCCCAGTAAGCTGGAAACAATTTATGAGCTGATCTACCACCCGCATAAACATGTAGTTTCCAACTCAGTGAAATAGTTGGGCCAATCGTTCTTCATATCCCCTTTATCGGTGTCTCTTCAACACTTACCAAACACTATTCAACTATCACAAGCTCACCCTTGAAACCTTCTCAAATCCTCGGTGTCTCTTCAACACTTACCAAACACTATTCAACTATCACAAGCTCACCCTTGAAACCTTCTCAAATCCTCGGTGGGTCTTTTCTGGTTTTTCTTTTCTTTTATCTCTATCATATCTGCGAACCCAATTGCCATTCTCGTCATGTGGCAAATTTTCATCTTGTATCATTTTCTCGTCAATCATGAAATTGAAAAAGAAAGCACAGACATCTCAATCAAGTGGGAGTTGTAATAAAAATGGCAAAAAAACCTTACACCAACGCCTCTCGTTTTCAGTTGTATCACCATAGATCTATTCAGTGCAATTGATGTTACAGTTGGCAACCTGAGTTAGCAAATTACTCATCTTTTTGCTCTCTCTTCCTTCATTCCCTATCTGTTGCTACTTTTCTTCTTCTTCTTTTTTTTCGCCTTGTTTAATCTTCAAAACTGATAAATCATAAGTGGCAAACATCTGAATGTTCTGCGCATCACAGAATTTGACTCACCTCACTTATAAAATTGGAACCACATCAGAATTATCGTACGAAGTTGTAAGGCAACTTTGAATGAAATTGCATGACATTCTTATACTAGCAGTGTTGGGAAACCAACGGTTGGTCTTTTGAGTAGGTCATAGATACTGTAGTGACACATTTGTTCCACGTTTTGGGATATACATGTGTTTGATTATTAATCAAAACCAACTGATATAACAATTATTTTCCTAAGAGTTGAAAAAAGAAAAATTATAAGAAAAGGCTTGTAATTGTGTCAAATAACTAGGCGACTATAGAGGAAAAGCTCAATTTCCCACTTACTTCCCTCCATCTCTAATACTATCATTCAATTAGACTCTACCATCTTTCAAAGTTAGTCATTTGACAACAATTTTACTTACACACAAATTCCTCTCTTTTTTATTATTTGGTATCACATTTACTTATATGAGATCGGTCCATACCGGAATTTCCCCTCGGATTGTATCCCCACCTTTAGAAAAAAAAACCGTTGCAAGACTGACAAAGACTTTATTAGGGGAATTAACGAATTTAATGTCCTATCATTTGTAATTGTGAAGCTGATATCGAAGGTAAGCTTATGGAACTATCAATTAACAATCGAATTACTCTTCAAACAGCTGATGACAAATGGAGACATTGAACTTGTAGTTCAAACAGCATATAAATACACCAACACATTCCCAGCCTTGATTGTTCTTCTAG
>JAKTVN010000043.1:0-91289 GCA_030557235.1 Nakazawaea populi
TTGCAGAATGTTAGAAAGAATGCACGACCGCAGAATGTTAAGAATGCAGAACAAATAATAGAACAGATAAGAATGTAAGAAAGAATAAGAAAGAATAAGAAAGAATAAGAATACAAATTAGAAAGAATAGTAAGCTTCGCCAAAGTATTAAAAGAGAGAATTATTCCCATTATGGAGTGGATGAGAAAGCAGGCGATTAGCAAGTGATAAATTAGGATTAAGAGAATAATATTATAATTAGATAGGATTATACGTATACGAACAGTAGAGCGAATAGACAAGCTCCTGAAATTTAAGAAAGAATTTGATATCAATTATAAACTCCCGAGATCCCTAACACGCAAAGCTTCGTTCCTCATGGCCCAATGGTCACGGCGTCTGGCTACGATTTGCGTTAGTCACTTCTGGAACCAGAAGATTCCAGGTTCGACTCCTGGTGGGGAAGCTTATTTTTTGATCTTATTTTCTTACTTTTTCGCACTACTTCATGCTTGTGGCGGCAAAAATTTGACATTCAGTTTAATGATGTTTAGAATTTTGTAACGAAAGAACTCTTACTACTGATTGTTGTTAGTGTTAAACAATTTAGGCATCTCATTCATAGCCCAGAAGATGCTCAATGTACCTGGCGACTCGATCGTTCTCCCGCAGATCATTTCCCTTAAGTAAAAGTTGAAGACTCTGATGGTCAGTGACCACCAGGACAGGGAAACCATGATTTATCAATCACCTATTTTTTTTTTTTTTTACAAGTGGAAGGAGTTTATTGTTAAGTATGTATTTATAAACGGATTTGGTAGAACATCTTAACCTCTCAAGCTCAACCCGCCCGATTGGAGCTGCCTTTATTTCCGCCCCGCATTCTCAATTTGAGAGGAATTCTTAATGACCGATTAATAGAATTAATAGAAGCCACTACTCCAAAAATCCACTAGCTGCAATCTGGTTTTTTACCATCTCGCAGCTGTCATCCAGCAATACAATGTTTCAAACGAACAATCACCTATCGCCCAGGTGTGGATACCTTATATGGTACGTGGTAAACGGGTGTGGTTCTTTGTTGTGATGTTCACAATGTGTGTTGGTAATTATTCAGATTGAGTTGTAACAGTCAAGTGGTCCTCCATAACACATTACCTGATGTATCACAACGACATGTATTAACGGTTGTAAGATCACGCTACGGCGAAGAAGATAGTAAGTAATTTAGCTTATGTATTTCTTACAAAAATATGCTTCAAATATATTGAATTGTACAATACTCCCTATAATACTCTGAAAAGCTAATTCAAAAAGCCTTTGCATCCAGGAGCTCCACATAAGCACGGTATACGCTCATCATTATTGGTTTCTCTTTCAAATTTGTAGTCATATGTCAACTCTTCATTGGCAGCAATATCTCTCAAGGCATAAATAACAATTCTTTTTTTACCCTCCACTTTGATAATTTTTGCGGTGCAACTTGGAATACAACAGTGGTTGATAAATCTTGCTATACCACCTTTCTTTGTGGCATCGATAACGGTGTTTTCATCAATACGAAAAAGATAAGAGGATCCAATCCCCGATTTCAAATACCTTTTTTCTCTGACTTCAGCAACTTGTTGACGAATACGGTCACCAACATACTCAATGATCATTTCACCTGCTGAAATTGGTTCCAATGCGTAAAGCCCCCAGTTATGTATTGCGCTTCGAGCAAATGACACAGGCTTTTTACGCTTTGTGAGTTGATTTAACTCCAAGAGATCTGTTTCGGTGCTGATTGACTTAATATCAGCTGCCAATCTTCTGTTGTTGGCTCTGTTCACACGTGAGCTATGAAGATTTGTAGACCCACTGCTGTTACCGTTGTTTGAGGCAGAATTTTGCTGTTGATTAAAATCCTCCATGGAATGTTCAACAGTATTCAAAGGCTGATTGGATTTACGTTTGTGTGGTAAGTATGCAGCCTTTTTGATATCTGGAATTTTACGAAATCCTTCACTCTTCCATGATCCTGTACTACTTTTGAAAAACTCATCTAGCTCTCCATCACCATCCTGATCAGCAGAATTGTTGTAAGCGGCATTGAGTTTCTGGAACATGTCTGATTGTGTCTTGGTGTCTTTTTGTTTCCAGATCCAGTAATCCACATTATGAATCGATATCGACAGCGTTATATTTTCGAAAGCCTCCTTCAGATATTGCAAGTCCTCATCATCTTTTATTATTGATTGGATACTCTTCAAGTCGCACGAATCAAAATGATCTTCCAGCAGGTCGTAAACTGATGCTGGTACATTTGGAGCGGGTCTATAACGAACATTGAACTTACCGTAATCAGTTCCAACTTCTTCCTTAGTCGAGTGATTCGAATTCTCGAAATCAACGTTTGACAATTTCACATCTTCGTGTGATTCTGATTTCACTTCAACCAGACCTGCCTCGTGTGTTTCTATCAAGTGCAAATCATGCTCATCAGTGTCTGCCATCACCTTGAGCTTTTTGAGTAATGGTTTGACGTCTTCTATTTCAGTTTTATCGAGGAGCTCGAGTTGTTTCTCCTCATACAGCTGATCGGTGTCTTCTTCTTCTGACCCTGATTCCGGAGCAGGCGTTTCATCCGGAGTGACTGTTTTGCTCTCATCGTCAGAGTTGTAATTCAAGACATGACTCATTGGAAGCATATCAAATTTACTCTTTGAGAAAGAGCCCTTCTTTGCCGCATTTCTTCCTCTTTTAAGCCCAAGAGTGGTTTTTTTGATGCTAGGAAGCTTGGGGAGCTTATACTCCCTATTTATTGAGAAAATATCAGTATTGTTGTCGAAGATATTCGAATTTTCGGTCTTGACTGGTTTTGGAAGTAATATTTTCTTCTTCTCAGAGGTTTCCTTTAATTTTGCAACGGCTTCTGGGAAATGTTTTGGGTCCAAAAGATCCATGATTGAAGAATTGAGCTCATCTGAAACATCTTTAATGAGCTTCATTTTGAAATCGTTCAAGAGGAATTTTCTCGAATCGGATATTATTTCAGAGCCAGTAAAGACATCCTCCCACTCAGCAGGTACCACAAGTTCCATGATTAGTTTACAATTTGTTCGTCTTGCATTCTCACCCGAAATCATCACCTCTTTACCAAATTCAGATCTGAAGCATTCATTGGCATATTTTAAACACCTGAAGACGATAAAAAAACCAGTTTTATCTAAAAGAACCCTAGTGTAATCGTAAGCGTGCAAGTATGACTTCATGCTAGGAACTGTAACTGGAGCATTCAGCAACAGAATATACAAAAACGGTCTACCTTTGATGTAGCTTTTTAGGTCTCCTGGAACAGGAAAATCTTCAGCATTCTTGATGTGATTTGTTATTGATTTGGAGATCAATGTCTTGGCTCCAGTTTTGGTGAAATCTTGCCATACCGAATCGTTAAATAATGCTTTCACTTCAGGCGACCCAATCTCTATCAACGAAGTCGGCGATTTCTTAGCGGGCTGACTGATACTCTTACCGAGATTCTTGGGTCCTGTCGGGACTGGTTTAGAAATCAATGTTTTGCTTTCCTGATTCTGATTCTGTCTTCTCTTCTCTCCAAGTTTTGAGTTGATGATTTCATTTAAAACTTTGTTATCGGGACCATTAATTGAAGATCGTACTGTGTTACCGTTCAACTTCATTTTCCTGTCGATCTGTTTAACAACAACTCTAGCAAGACTTGCTGACTTATCAGCTGAACCATAAAACTTTAGACGATATACTCCTAGTGGTGCCCCAGTTTCCTTATCCACAACCATTGATGACATTTCTATTGGTCCGAATAATTTCAAATTGTTTTTGATTAGAGATTCAGAAGTTTTGATTGAAAAACCCCATATAAGCACTTCATTGTCAGGAGGAGGGCCCAAAGAGTTCTCATCGTGTACAAATCTTGTACGCTTTAACTCGCGATACAAGGTTTTTTTGGACAACTTCTTGTGCACCTCGTATATAGGATATTTGGTCATTAAATGTCTTGGATCCTTGGGTGGTGTTGTAGAATCACTCTTCTTATATTTTGGGGCTTTGCCTGCAGATTTATCCTTACTCAAATCAGGATCGTAAATGATCTTGTAAGGTCTTTTGAGTTCAGTAGATTGTGTAATGATCATGTTTGAGGTATGATGCTTCTGTAACTTATAAGGTTCAGAAAGATATGTCACCTTCTTCATTGGAGACGGAGTAAACTCATTCTGATTGGATTGCTTAAGTGGTGATGATGAGTACGGAATTTCATCTAGCAGCTCTCTCGAGCTCATTCCTGAACTATACTCATCATTATCTGAAGTATGATTGACGCCGTTGATGTTCAGCGGTTTCATTTGCCTTTCTCCATTTCGAGCTTTATGGCCATTAGTATGAAGATGACTTTCGCGATCTGAAAGTGGTCCAAACCCATTTCTATCATCACCGTGACGTTGGCTCGGATGATCCTTGAATGGAACCCGATTTCTATCAAAGTGAGGCGGTCTACGAGATTTGAATTTGGGTTCAAACGGCCTCGACTGATCAAGCTTGTATCTTCGGGATCCTGCAAACTCTGGTCTTCGATCGGGATGTCGACTATATGACATCGTTCTATATGATAAATAAACCACTTAGTTTGCCTTCCTGAGAGCACAAGCGGCACCTAACTCCTGGTCCTGAGTGTAGTTAGAGTACTTTCTTAAATCTCTGGCACAAAAAAGCACCTAACAAGAGTCGAAGGTGAAGCTGGGTGTGATACAAAGCAAGTTGATGGTGTTGATGTTTGAGATATGCGTTTTTTTGTTTTCCATCACTGATTATTTTTTTTTCAATTCTGGCGTTCGGACAAAAGAAGAAAAAAACCACTTATCAACGTATCATTTTATGTCATGGGTAGAATAATATATAATTATATGATCTTATATGAGATTGAGCCACTTCAATAAGCCCATATTGTTCAACAGCTCCATTGCTGCCCTTTGAGAGGACATTTTTTTGTTTCTTTCAATTGCAATGACCAATGGAATTCCATTAACTGATAAGGTTGTCTTCGTATTTGAGTCATCTAACTTCACTGCTTCATAAACAGGAAAGTACCTATTACGCAGCAAAATGACGTATAATTTCTCCTTCGATTTTATATCAATTCTGCCAATATCGATTGATGAAGCTAGAATTGGAATCTTAATATCTGCATTATTATATTTGGATTTAGCAGCAGAAAGTTGTTTTGAATGAGAATCCCTACCAAATCTATCTTCTATCAACATCATCTCATCCGACGCTGTGAAGGATTTTACTTTTCTTTTTCCTGAACATTCTCGCAACAGATTAGTATCTTCCAAAACGGCAATTGCTGTTCTTATTTCGGCGTCTTTGGTATTATTGCCTTTCCCTATCGCTAAAACCTCATCGTCCAAATGAGATTCTAGAACAAATTGGTCACATTTGCCATATTCGGTTCCCTGCTGGTCATAAGATGGAGAACAGTATTGCGATTCAATCAACTGGTTGAGTTCACCCTTCGCTGACTTCTTTATTGGTTTCTTTAGATTCAACAAATTGATAGCAGGTTCCACCAAGGCTTCAATCCATTTTTTTATTAAAATGATGTCATCTTCAAACTGAAGGGAGAGAGCCCCAACATATGCAGTGAAACACTCTCCGTAAATTATTGCTTCTATTGAAATATTGGGCACCAAATTGTTGACTTGTTGATCCAATGAGTATAAACTCGCCCATTTTGTTAAGTTAGTAGGAGACAACAACGCTTCTCTCTCGGTGACCAAAATATCATACTCCAATTTGGGGAATCTGATATACAACAGTTTCGTAATGATATTCGACAAGACACTTTCCCCTAACAAAATGAGTTTCTGGTTGGACTCTGTGATGTATTCTGGAACTTCCATCACATTGAGCGACTTGTGGAAGAAAACTGATCGTACAAGTGATCATCATTGATAACTGGTAATGGTGGTGGGACATAATCGACATAATTGTTGTAGTTGATATTTGAGGCTACTAGCTGGTTGTTATTGCTATCAAATATGACATAATCGATTGAATCTTTGATTTCAGATTTAAGACCTTTGTCGTCCTTAAATATAAAACTTTCAGGAAACTGTGATATATCTTTGAAAATCTCCAAGGCACCTTCTGAGGCAGCTTCCTTAAGCCTTGTTGCCAAAAGGAAGTATTTGCTCCTTATGACCTTGAGGTCGTTTGAATCAACCAAATTCAACTCAGAATAATTCGGAGCTTCCTCGAGAATTTTGAGCATCGCAGCCTGAATGTTTTTTGCAGCACTCTCTATTCCAATCAGATCAGCACTGGAAAGATATATTCTGTTTGAGTTGTTCTCCCTGAATTGCATATTTTCTGCAGGGATAGAAGATAGTGGTCTTTTCACAGGAGACTTTTCCTTCTTGCTTGTCACTATGGACTGAGGGGTGACTTCTGATTGCGGGTGAGCATGCCCCTGTTGCTTGGTATATATAAGCCGATCTTTGCATTCATGGCTTGTATCATCCTGAGTGGACAGGCTATTGTGATGATCGGCTGCTGCTTTAAAGCATGAGGGTGTCTCATACGATGATCTCAGTTTTTTAGTTCTAATCTCTCCTTCAAGCTCGTTTAAAAAAGCATCCATATCATCCATGTCTATTGAAACGTGACGTTTTATAGACCCCATCTCTACAAGCCTTGTAAATTACAATTGGTTCAATGGTGAAACAACTCAACTACTAAGACTAACGATTCGCGTGAGTGTGTTTTGTTTGTGTTTATGTACAGTCGCGAAAGAAAAATAAAACGATTTTAATAGAAATCATATTCATATGATGATGAATATGGGAGACAAAACGTGAAATCATTTAGTTTGGCAGATGAAATGAACTTATAAGTCAAATTGGAATTAATAAATAGATAAATAAATAAATAGATAAATGAATAAATAAATCGGTAAAGGGATAGATAAATAAACAAACTTTGAACAAGTCTCAAATGATGCTTAGGTCTAATAATCCAAATATAATTAGATAGGTGTGAAGAATTGATGAACAATACTTCAAACCAACGTTGAGGGAATTCTCATTTGGTTCTGATGTGTTTCAATTTACCTGGAGAATGCAAAAAGTTGACCGCATACTCCTTTTTACGGAACTTCCTTTCCTTTGGTTCTTGAACATAGAAATCCCATCCCTGACCTTTGGAAAACTTGATCGCAGCTTCTTTGCTATCAAAGTTGATTCTAGTTCCTTGCATAGAATCCGCTGTACCCAGATAACCAATCAAGTCATTCTCCCATCTATTTCCCTTCCCATATATATCCCAATCAACTTTCCAGAAATGACGATTATATGAACCGCTTTGAGTAGCAGATTTAGCTTCCTTATAAATTCTGACTATTCTCTTTGTCGACAAATCTGATGGTGCCCCACTGATCACTTCTTTTGGTAAATTAGATGAGTCTTCGGTAGTTAAAACATCAGGAAGATCTTTCGATTTCTGTCTAATTGCACAAGATGTGACGAAACCCGCACGAGAAATGAGGACTGGCGTTGCCCGCGATGTTAAAATGGCTGCTTGTCTGAACATCGAAGACTGATTGATAACCGTATATGAGCTGAGCAATAACTCAATCTATATAATGTTATTTGTTCCAAGAAGAAAAATTAAAAAACAAAATAAAATAATATGAAAATAAAAGTGAGGATTTGAACGAACAGATTTGAATAGGGATGGCTTCCAAGTTGATCAAGAATGCCTTGCTGGATGTGATTCCAACTTATGATAGAGAATTTCCGCCGAAGCTTGTGAGTCATGTGGAGAGATTTTACAATTTATCTTCAAAGAAGATAAACCTCAAACAACAAGAGGAAGTTGCAAGATATCACCTCTGTGCAATCTTGGCAGTTGAGAACTTGCAGTCTACTTTACGATTACCAGAGACACTGTTGGATAAGGTACCCATGCTGCCTGTGACCTCCAAGAAAATTTTGGGAGAAATGAGAGAGATCTTTCACAATGGGTCACCTTCAAGATCAGTGACAGCGACACCCTCTCATCGCAAAAGCCGCGTTTCCACTCCCCGTTCTACAAGAACAAGTTCAAATAATACACCGTTTGTAACACCTTCAACATCTGCCAAAAAACGGTTGTTCGCAGATGAGCCAATGACCCCAGGAACAGACTCCCCAACTAAGCGAAACCGAGGACGACCAGTTGGAGCTTTGAACAAAACAACTTTAGAAAAGATGGGACAATCACCATTTCAAACCGCTTCCACTTTAAAAGTTGTGACACCATTTCTATCACCAAATAAGAAAGTGCATTTATCCACACTGGAGTTGGTTAGCTTTTGCAACAAATTTCAACTACCACAGGAAACTACAAATAATGTCATGCACACGTTTAGTGAGTATCACAACAGAATCAAGCATGAGTGGGCCCTTTTATGCGGTTTGGTTGCCTTAGTATACAATATAATTAATCATGACTTGTTGAGTAAGAAAACTGGCGCTAGACAAGCATTCTTTGAAAAACTACACTCGTTACAGAATGGTGCCTTGTTGAAGCAAAGCTTGTCAGAGTGGATAAACTTGATTAATGAATTTTTCCAGGATGCTAAATGGGTGAAACAACTCAAATTCAGGTATGGCTATTACAGTAATTCAAATGTTGATATTCCTTCCATGGGAAACATGTTGGTTGTCAACAAGATCATGCAATCAGAGTCAGATTACATCGAGTGGAGAGAATGGGCGTGTGCAAGAGCACAATCAACCAGAAGCGGATCTTGACGTTCTGTCACGTGACAGACTTTTTGTAGGGGAAAGTTTTTTGAGAGAAAAAAAAGTTTTTCAGATCACAAGTGAAAGATTAAGAGAGAAAGAGATAGAAAGAGAACTGTAACATATAAGTTCTGTATATAATTTAGTTCTGGGTATTTGAGTTTCTTTTAAAAAAGATTGCAAGATTTCTACTGTTACTTTGATCGAGTGTATTTCTGTTTGTCTTTGAATATTCAATTCGAGAATTTGCGTTTAGGTTCAAAAATCATTCTCTCAAAAAGAAACAACACTCAACACATAGATTAAAGTCGACTCAGATCTGCCATGACAATAAAGAGGCAAAGTTCCGAAGAAGAAGTCTTTGACGGTAAAATATACAAGACTGCAAAACTTGAGGTGGCTGAAGAAGTACATGTGGAAAGTTCCAACGACTTGGATAACGATTATGAACTTGTAGACGAAGTAATGGATAATGGGTCAATTTTATCACAGGATTTCCCAAAGACTGATAACCAGGTATGGCAACGAACTATTGAAAAAGTGGTGAAGTCAGTGGTGTCAATTCACTTTGCTCAAACAGCTAATTTCGATTCCGATCCAGCGGTTGTCAGTGAGGCAACAGGATTTGTTGTCGATGCAGAGAGAGGAATCATAATGACCAACAGGCATGTTGTTGGTGTGGGACCATTTTGGGGTTATGCGGTTTTTGATAACCATGAAGAATGTGATGTGATTCCTATATACAGAGACCCAGTTCATGATTTTGGGTTTTTGAAATTCGATGTGAGCAGCATCAAATATATGACAGTGCAAGCATTGGAGCTAAGACCTGAACTTGCCAAAGTGGGTGCAGAAATCAGAGTTGTTGGTAATGATGCCGGTGAAAAATTATCCATCTTGTCAGGTTTTATCTCAAGATTGGATAGAAATGCGCCAGAATATGGTGGTTTGACATACAACGATTTCAATACTGAATATATTCAGGCGGCTGCAAGTGCATCTGGAGGTTCATCTGGTTCCCCAGTTGTCAGCATTGATGGCTATGCTATTGCATTACAAGCAGGTGGCAGTACAGAGGCCTCTACTGATTTTTTCTTACCCGTCTACAGAGCCGCTAGAGCCTTGAACTGTGTACAACAATCTGAACCTATCACAAGAGGCACCATTCAAGTTCAATGGATACTTAGACCATTTGATGAATGTCGCAGATTAGGTTTAAAACTGGAAACTGAAGAGCACATGAGAAAACAATTTCCGAACATTATCGGTTTGTTGGTAGCAGAAGTAATTTTACCTCAAGGTCCGGCCGATGGGAAGATCCAGGAAGGTGACAATTTGATCAGCATCAACGGTATAGATATATCAACTTTCATCAAAGTGGATGAGATATTAGATAGCTCAGTTGGAAAGACTGTAAAGCTTATTATTCAAAGAAGTGGTGAAGATATAGAGGTGGAATGTGAAGTTGGAGACTTACACCTGATCACACCTGACCGCTATTTGGAAGTTTGTGGTGCATCCTTCAACGACATGAGTTATCAAATGGCAAGAATATACTGTATTCCAGTCAAAGGTGTTTTTGTCAACAACTCCTCCGGCTCATTCTATTTCGATAATGAAGACAAATGTGGTTGGATTATTGATTCCATTGATGATAAGGAAACTCCAGATTTGGATTCCTTCATCGAGATAATGAAACTAATCCCTGATGAAAGTAGAGTCACTGTTTCATTCAGACACTTGACCGATCTTCATTCTCCAAACGTATCCACAATTTTAATTGATCGTCATTGGCACACTACCTTCAGATTGGCTAAGCGTAATGATACCACTGGTATCTGGGATTTCACCGATGTACAAGACAAACCATTACCTCCACTTCCACTTGTACCACAAAAGGCCAAGATTGCTGATATACGAACTGAGTTCACTGGGTGCAGCAACTTATCAAAAAGTTTTGTTATTGTTCAAAGTGTGTTACCAATTCCATTAGACCTGTATCCTTTTGAAAGGAAAAGACACAATGGTCTTGTTGTTGATGCCACAAATGGTTTTGTCTTAATTTCGAGATATACTGTACCTCATGATTTGTTGGATGTATACGTCACCATTGCAGAGTCGGTTATCCTTCCAGCCAAAGTTGTCTTTTTACATCCTACTCAAAACTACGCAATCATCAAATATGATCCATCATTGGTCGAAGCTCCTCTTGAAACCCCAAAATTCAGCGAAAAACCATTACATATTGGAGATAAATGTATATTTGTTGGTTTCAATTATAATTTCAGAGTGGTAACTTCAGAAACAAAAGTTACCGATATTGCATCTCTCAACATTCCCGCTTGCCCTATTCAACCAAGGTACAGAGGAACAAACTTGGAGAGCATTCAAACAGATTCAAGTTTGGCTTCACATTCCAATTCAGGTGTCTTGGCTGATAGTGACGGTACAATCAGGGCAGTTTGGTTATCCTTTTTGGGAGACAGAAGAGGTGATACCGACAATGTTTATAAAATGGCAATTGATGTTGTTGACTTAATGGATGTTATCAAAGGTTTCCAAGATGGTGCTGCCGTACCGGATTTGAGAATCGTGGAGCTGGAATTCTCTTCGTTGCCAATAACACAAGCTAGGGTCAAGAAGGTCCCAGAAGAGTGGATTGAAAAATTAGAGGATTCTCAACCTGATAGGGTGCAATTCATGGGTGTTTCAAGAGTCAGCGTAGCAAGACCTGGTAATCCTCAAAACCCCTTACGTCCCGGAGACGTCGTGTTGGCAATCGATGGTAAACCAGTTAATCGCACAAGGGACATGAATGTCATGTATCATAAAGACTCTTTAGACTTCAAAATAGTGAGGAAAAAAGAGGTTATCAATTTAAAAGTGGAAACAACCCCGACAAATGCTTTAAACACTGGACAATTGGTGATTTGGTCAGGTGCTATCTTGCAAGCACCCCATCAAAGTGTCAGACAATTGATGAACAATTTGCCTTCGAGTATTTACATCATTAGTAGAGCTCATGGATCTCCAGCAAGACACTACGGAATCCATTCCACCAACTTCATAACTCACGTAAATGGCATTGCTACTGAGGATATTGATTCGTTCATGAAAATTGTGAAGGGCATTCCAGACAAGACTTATGTTAAACTTCGTTGTGTTACTTATGACAACATTCCATATGCTGTTACCTTAAAGACCAATTATCATTACTTCCCTACCATAGAGCTAAAGAGAGATGAGAAGACTGCTAAATGGGAAGAGCATGAATATAAATAATTATTAGCTTTTAAAGCCATATAGATTGTGTACAATATATACAAATGCAAAGAGTTTTGGAAATCTCAAAGTCAACAAATATCCCAGTTGAAAATTATATTCACAATGTGATTCAATATATACAGAACGGCTCCTAGTTTGCACAGCACATCAAGCTAGTTAAATCATCATCACAAGAACGGTAACAATTTTTTTATTCTCACCGTTTGATTTCCATGCCCGGTACGCGTCGACATTTTAGTACCTGAAAGATCATCAAGTACTCTATTTGACCATCCAGCATTCCCGTGAGCTCTATTTGCAACTCCTCTCTTGTAACCTTTTGCAGTCTTTCTCCATCTTTTATACGAAGCTCTATGTGTCTTTGTCAGATTTCTTGTGATAAGCAAAGCTGGAGCTTGGAGCATAGCTGTTGACTGAGAAAGAGATGAAGTGACACCTTTTATCACTGGACGAAAGAATGAGCTGAAAAGCATGTTGTGTGGACGGGTTGCTGGAATGTTGAATTGATATTTGTGTTGAGTACTGATGATGGCTTGTCAATTGATTACCATCGAAGAAAAATTATCTTTTTTGACGAAAATAGTCGTCAACAGAATATCAAATTCAGTTGTTACACAACTATTAACAACATTAATATTGATATGATACACCTTCGCCTTCAACTCTACCAAACATCGTAATAGGTTTACTTTGGATATGATACTAGTCTTACAAGTAATATACCGGAACCTGTTGTGTCTCGATCAGAGCCAAACAGGAAAAGCAAATATCCCATAATTGATAAGTCAAAATAACTCACTCATCATCGCCATCCGATGATGAAGATGAACCATAATCATTCAAAAGTGTCAGCCGTATTATCTCCGTTTTGGCCTTGTCCTGATTTTGAGGTGCTAGGGTAGTTTCCCTCTCGTTCTCGGTGGGAATTTGTCGCGAGCCGTCCTCAGTATTTCGTTTTACCTTTGTCAAACTTTTGCCTTGTGCTTTTAGCGAAACCTTCTTTTGCACCTTCATTGGGGGAACAGCAACCCTGTTTGTCTGCTTATCCAATAACTCCCCTTTGAGTTTAATTCTGAAGTGGTGATGTTGTTAGTATTTGTGTGTAATTCAGTGGCTGATCCCATTTAAACTTACTTTCTAAATTCCTGCAATTTTTCCTCCTCTTCAATCCGTCTATCCAATTCTCGAAGTTCATCTTTCTTCTGCAACTTTTCATAATACTCCAAGTCCCTTTCACTGATTTTATGCGCTGAGTTTTGCTTCTCTGTCAACAGTTGGAACTCAAGGGCTTTTCGCACTCTATTATCATATAATTGTTCTTGCAAGCTTTTTCTGGCCTTCAGGTCCTCTTGCTCCAAATATATTTGCTCCTCTTTCAAGGCCTTGGACTCCTCTAATTTCAAGTCCGACTCTTGGATAGAGCCTTCTTTGACAAACTTAGACATTTTTGTGCTTATCCTACTCTCATCACTGCCCGTCTATGTATCCTAATACTGAAAGAATAAGGCGAGCGCCAAAATCTGTTAACAGTAAAATTTACGCGCGCATTTTTATTTTGTCACTGTCTTATCTTTCCCTACGGGTGCTCCACAGATGGATGGGCTTTAAATAGTGAGTTTCTTACTCGATATTTTTGAATAGGTACATCTTTCCAATCAAAATTTCCAGGCCATGACTTCATCATTGACTCCCAAGACATTGGCTGTTGTTGATGATTACCAGACTTATATCGCATCTGGATTCACACCATTACCTGTGGCTATCGAAAGAACTCAGGGATCTAAACTTTATGATGTGGACGGCAAAGAATATCTCGATTTGCTTGGAATGTTTGCAGTTGCGAATATGGGTCACAACCACCCAAAGATTGTCAAAGCCGCTCAAGATGCTTTGGCTAATTGCTCGATGGTGAACACTTCTTTGACTAGTGTTTCGTATGCAAGATTCGCTAAGAAAATATGCCAACGATTCGGCTACGATAAGATCGTAGCACTCACAAGTGGTGCCGAAGCAACAGATGCAGCAGTTAAAATTGCCAGAAAATGGGGTCATGTGGTGAAGAAGATTCCGATTGGGGAATCTGTTGTGTTGACTACAACTGCATGTTATCATGGCGTTACAATTTCAACTCATGCTTTAGGTACTCCTCGTTTACCAGAATTTGGTCCTTATAATGACAATGTTGGCCCGATACTTCCTGATGGCTCAATCGTCACATATGGTGTTATTGAGGACTTGGAGCTCGCATTTGAGAAGTACGGTGGTCGAATCGCTGCCTTTATGTTTGAACCAATACAAGGGTCCGCTGGTATTATCATCCCCCCTGAAGGTTATCTCACAAAGGTGCTAGCTCTTTGTAAGAAATACAACGTTTTGTCCATCGCAGATGAGGTTCAGACCGGATTCGGTCGTACAGGTTATGATTTGGCTAGTTTCAAGGAAGAATTGAAACCAGATTTGATCTGTTTAGGTAAGGCTATTTCCGGTGGTCTATTCCCGTTGAGTGCTGTCATTGGTATCAACTCTGTAATGAATATCATGACCCCTGGTGAGATCGGCTCAACTATGGCTGCCACTCCACCTGCTACGGATGCGGCAATAGCAGCTTTGGATGTTTTGATAGATGAAAAGTTATCAGAGAGGTCGTTGGAATTGGGTGAAGTGTTTAAAAATTACATTCAAAAGCTGAATCCACCTCATATTCTGGAAGTTGTAGGTCAGGGGTTGTTCATTGCTCTAGTTTTAGAAAAGAGTGTTCAAGGCAGAAGGTTATCTGGAATATTGGCTAAGAGGGGAGTGATTTGTAAAGTTACTGGTACAGGTAGAATGCGTATCACTCCACCATTGACAATATCACATGAGGACCTCTTGAAAGGAGCTGAAGTGATTTGCCAAGCTTTGAAGGATTATGATTCTATTGAAGGACCAATTCCAGGTGAAGATAATACCTTTTTCTCCTAAATATTAGTAGATATACAGTGAATGGAAAAGTTAATTTGAACTAAATACTCTCCCAATCTTTTTCGAATCCGCGTATAAAATCGCCTAATTTATCAATTTTTAATTGATACTTGATTTGAAAGCGATGGAAATCTCCCCTGACATGGCCCAAATAAGTATTTTCGAGTTGGGATTCTCTCAACAGTTTGGCTTCCGGGAATCTTCTGTTGAGCCTGTAGAAATGATACAATTTTTGCCCATTCATGGTTGGTCTTTGCAATCCCGCATCATGCCTGTACAGAACAGGCTGCTTTCTCAGCAGATATGCCTTTCCCCTTCTGTTCGTTTCATTTTTGGCCAATAATCTTCTGTTTTTGTTCGGATTATTTCGACGATCTCTCTTGATGTATCCGAGAGAACTGTCTTTATCACGAAATTCAATTTTTTCAATTATTATTTGTCCTTTGGTGTGACTTCTAATCCAATGATGCCAAAATCTACTGCGGCATTTCTTTTTAGTTACATCCATCCTGTTGTCCTTAGCTCTTGTGACCTTATTGACCATCTTCATCCAAAAATTGTGGACCATTTGAAAATGCCGACTTCTTGGTACATCAAACATATTGTCATCGGCCGTGACAGTTAAATGGCTGGTTGTTGCATCTTTTTCATTGGCTTCTTTGAACAATTCCATCCATTTAGGCGTGGTCACTTTTCGTTTCGCAACGGTTGTAATTTGAAGACAGTCCAGTTGAAACTTTAGAGGAGTACAATTTTTTGTAGGAGTTATGACGACAGTCCCAGCCACTTTTGATGTGGTCTTCGAAACGCCTCCTGGCTGCTTTGAGGCAACACAACCCCATAGTTTGTTGCCCAAAAATTGTTCTTCTGTCTCAGAATCTGCCAAGCGTTCAATGCAATTGTTGACATATAGAAGCTTGTCAGGATGTTGCACAATTGTCTTATTCAGAACGTCCAATAGCTTTGAAAATAAACAACGTATCAATTTTCTTGCTGCTTTAACATTTTTGGCGATTTCAGATTTCGTGGAAAACCAATCAAAAACGCAATCATCCAAATTCATAGCTTCGATGCTACCCATCATGGTGTTTAAAATCAAGTTTTCCAAATTTTTGATGATTGTGAACATATCATTTTCTGAATGGGCCTCCTTCATGATGATTAATGCACAGTCCATCAAGTAATCCAAAAGAACTATCCAAACATTTTTATCAACAACTAATCCGTGGCGCTGTTGTTTTATCAAACTTTTGATCAATTGACATGAAACAATTAATTTCTGTGTCACCTCCCAATCGCGTCTGACGGTCAAAGGCTGGACATGCATCATTGACTCATCAACAATAGTTTTATAAGTGTTTTCCAACACCGCAAATCTTTCCAGATCAGTGAATTGTAATAGACTTGGGATGATCAGCTTATCCACCATTTTGACAACTCTCGACTGGAATAATCTTACAAATTCTGCATCCTCTTTAAACTCATTGATGATCTTGTACAATTCTTGTAACACCAGTAGAGTATCATTCGATGTCAAGTTATCCAACTGGAAGGCAATGTGGGACGCCGCCCTATTGGCGTTAAGGACATGATTTGTTATCTCATTCAGTTCCAAGGGGAGAGGATCTTCTGCAGATGTGAGAAGCGATAACGAGGAACGGATATCGCTGCATGGCGGAGGACTAAACATAGGTGCAATTGTAATCTGTTCAAATGAGTAGCAATGCTGAGAAGTCTGGGTGACTAAGGGAAAAGAAAATGGAAACCATCATAATTTAGAGTTAAGATCAGTAAAGTACACAAAAGCGATTCTGAGATTTAAGAGATAAGATAACAGCAGAGTTTGTTTTGTGGTGTTAAGATGTTGAGTTCCAAAAAAAAGTTTTCAGGGCTTTCGGCCCTAATGTATACTTGATCTTTTTGTCATTTTGCAATTTTGCAAACTACCAAAGTTTTTCGCCTGTTCAACGATCGCTTGAAAAAAAAAAATTTAAACAGCTTACTGAATACATAGATTGTTCAAATCATCGTATAATACAAGAGAGTGCCTTTAAACAGCCTATCAACATATAAATAATAGTTAGAAATGGGAGGAACTCGTGAAAAGAAAACTGAATACTTCGCCAGATTAAGAACCTTGTTGGAGGACTACAAGTCCATCTTCGTTGTTGGTGTTGACAATGTCTCATCCCAACAAATGCACGAAGTCAGAAAGGCCTTGAGAGGTGATGCTGTTGTTTTGATGGGTAAGAACACCATGGTTAGAAGAGCCATCAGAGGTTTCTTGTCTGACTTGCCAGATTACGAAAGATTGTTGCCTTACGTTAGAGGTAATGTTGGTTTCATTTTCACCAACGGTGACTTGAAGACCATCAAGGATGCCATTCTTGCTAACAAGGTTGCTGCTCCAGCTAGAGCCGGGGCTTTCGCTCCAGCTGACGTTTGGGTCCCAGCTGGTAACACCGGTATGGAGCCAGGTAAGACCTCTTTCTTCCAAGCTTTGGGTGTTCCAACCAAGATTGCTAGAGGTACCATTGAAATTACCAACGATGTCAAAGTTGTTGAAGCTGGTGGTAAAGTTGGTGCTTCTGAAGCTTCCTTGTTGAATTTGTTGAACATTTCTCCATTTACTTATGGTATGACTATTGTTCAAGTTTACAACGATGGTCAAGTCTTCCCAGCAACCATCTTGGATATCACTGATGACGAATTGCTTTCTCACTTTGTCTCAGCCATTGCCACCATTGCATCAATCTCATTGGCTGCTGGTTACCCAACTTTGCCATCTGTTGGTCACTCAGTCATCAACAACTACAAGAACATCTTGGCCTTGTCGATTGCTACTGATTACACCTTCGAAGGTTCAGAAGCCATCAAGGAAAGATTGGCTAACCCAGAGGCTTATGCCGCTGCTGCTCCAGCTGCTGCTGCTTCCTCTGATTCTGCTGCTGCTGCCGCTGAAGATGCTCCAGCTGAAGAAGAAGAAGAATCTGATGCTGATATGGGTTTCGGTTTGTTCGATTAGGTTGGTTAGTTGAAAAATAATTTATTCTATTTTTTCAAATCTAGCTTTTTATGTGTAGTTTAGTCAGCATATAATTCTTTCAATGAAGCATAATTCCGGTTAATTGAGCTGTAAATGTTGTCCACGATTACAAAAATAAAATGTCTGTTTTAATCTATTAGCCCTAACAAAGAATCAAAAAATGGTTTGAATTACACATAAAAAATAATGGTAAAATAAAATGCAATTGTTTAAATAGCGAATATTTCTAAACTTCGATTGAATAACTTCTGTTTGAAGTGTCTTTCCGTGATGAGTCATCTGTGAAATCTTGTAAAGGGATGTGATCGCTGTTGTTATTGTTGTTTATGTAATAGTCCTGATTTTCCTTCAGTGCTTTTCTCTCCAACGCAATTCTGTTTGGATTTATCTCACCGTGCAATCTTTCAGCCAAGTCCTCCAAAGTTTGCCCTTTAGTTTCGGGTAAGAGAATACTGGTGAATATACCCAACAACATAAATAGAGCAAAGATCTCCATAACGTGTGGTAAGAAACAGTTCGGCTTGTCTGGAGCACAATTGTGGTTAACCAAAGTTCCCAATGCACTTTGCGCCACGATTGCACCGATTTTACCGCATGCTGATGATATTCCATGGGCGGTAGATCTGAATTTTGATGGAAAACACTCCAGCGCAATGATGTAAATACCAGCATTTGGCCCCCAATTTTGGAAAAACTGGGCCAAGACAAATAAAGTCATCAAACCACCTTTTCCTAAATCGTGATAGGCAAAGCCAATTATACAGAACACGGCTGTCATAATGATGAAACCTGACGTTATTAATAGTCTTCTGCCTAAAATGTCTATTGTGAAAACACACATCCAATAACCTGGAAGCGCACCTGCTGCAATTATCACAAGATTACCCTTACAGACCCCGTATAATGTTTCGTAAATGTTTGAATGAGGAACCCAGCCGATCGCTTCCAAAATGACAGAAGTGTTCAAGTTCAAACCATAAAATGCAACATCCAAGAAAAACCAAGATCCAGCGGTACCTATCAAGATTTTCATATGTTTCCATTGGTTAAAATGTTTGCAGAACTCTGCCCATGAACTACCATTTCCAGTGTCTTCATTATCGTCATCATCCTTGGCGTTTATTCTGCGGTCCGTAGAATTACCTTCACTTCTATGAGAGCCCGCTGGCTTGAGGTCTTCATCATCCTCTGCTTCTTCGATTTCGTTCAATTGATATCTTGGAGATGGTGGAATCGTCAATCTAAAATACAAAGCACACAATCCGGGGAGAGCACCAAATCCAACAAGTATTCTCCACATTTGATCGATGGCTCTCAGACAATTTCCCGTGCACTCTGCTGCACTGGTAGCATGAATTAAATCGTCTTTGTACGCCAGGGTGACAATAATACCAATGATACCAGCCATTATCTGGCCCCATCCTTGATTCGCGAATACTGCACCTATTATCAGTCCTCTATGCTTTGTTGTGGCGAATTCAGAAGTGATTACGGATGAAGTTGGATAGTCAGCACCGATACCTACACCTTGCACTATTCTCCAAAATACCAATATAGCTGTGAAATTGATAGCTGGAGACGAACCAAGCGTTACCTGGAAGATTGTAGCAGTTATCATGATGATCAACTCTGATCCATAAATTTTATGTCTTCCGACGGCATCAGCTAATCTTCCGAAGCCTAATTGACCAATGACAGTACCAACCGAGGTCGACACTTTGATCAATGTTTCTGTAGATTGCGGCATTCCATCCTTCCAAAACACATACTTCATCATTGTTACAGCTATATTGATAGCGAAGATATCGTACGCATCGGTAAGAAAACCCACACCTCCAACACAGATAGCTTTAACGTGGTACCAGCCAAATTTAGCATTATCAATCTTCTCTAAGGCCAATCTTCTTCTTTCGAGGGGATCCTCAACATCTGCAAAATCGTTAACAAAATCGTGAAAGGCACCATTACCAGCCTTCTTATTACGAACATCTGAATCCTCACTCATATTATGGGTGAAGTTTTGAGTATCAATTTGTAGTCACACGAGCTCTTAACAAATTGGCAGGAAAAAAAGCTTTTATAAACTTAAACTGACTAACTAAATTTGGCTCTTGAATATTCAACGAGAGTGGGAATTTCTTGCAGACACGTGCCAGCCATAATGACAACCAAGTAAGCGTAAGTCACTTCACGAAAACAGGAAAAACTTTTTTGTGATTTTTTTTTTTTAGCTTTGGGGGGGTGTGCTAAATTGCTTTTTTGAAAGGAAAAGGTAGTGAGATAGCTACAAAAGAAGAAAACTCTGCACACGTGGGAGAAAGATGCTGTATTGAGATCTATCGATCTGTCTATCGGTCTATCGGTGTGCCGAGTTCAAAAAAAGAACAACTTAACTCCCTCTACGTCTCGGTTAGGATACAGCATCAATAATCTTAGTAATTTACTGGCAATGTCAAAATTGAATTTTTGTATCACCCTCATGTCTCATCTAAATGATAAGCGCTGAAACTTATGTTTTGAAGACAGGGAGGGGTCATATAGAATGAGTTTTTGTGGTTGGCTAACCAGAGACAAGTTACCATCGTCAGAGTTCATACTACTATAAATTACTGGCTTATTTGTCGCTGATATTGGCTGAAGAAGACAAAACTTAGGGAACGTCTTTTATAATTATGGAAAATGTTGCGGAGAAACTAAATTACAAACAAAACAAAAAAACAAAAAAACAAAAAAACACAATGTACTTAATAATTCCTAATGTATAATTTTATTCATTATCAATCCATCACCTTCCGCCTCTTCAAGCTTGCAAAGAATCATCGTTGTGGAAAGAACAAAATAAGTAACTTCAAAAAAAAAGGTAAAGAAAATTCTTAAAATCACGAGAAATCCGTTGTCAAATCCCAGTTGCAAAAGAAGAAAAACAAAGAATATAGCCCATATCATATCAAGAGTCACGCAAGGAACAAAACAACATCGAGCAACTAAAATAACAACAAAAGCAAACAAAAACCACATCAAAGTAATTGGAAAAGAGAAATCATGATTTTGATTTTTTTCACTAAAAGAGATAAATAAAATCATTTACCACTTCTCTTTTTTATCAAGCTATCTCTCTTTCTACTATGTGTAGCATTGTACAATGGATCCTGTGCCTCCAACTCAGTTATCTTCGTCTTCGCAAACGTCTCCCCGAATGGAGATTGCAACCCGTTGTGGGGGCTTCCATTATTTGTGGCATTTATGAGATTGAACGAAGGATGAAATGGACTTTCCAAGTGATGGTCCAAGCCGTTGTGTGTATTATCTTCCAACTGAGCTGATTGCTGTTGTGGAGGTGTTAGATTACTTGAGCCCGGAAAATGAGGTGGGTGAAGAATATTCGTTGTTGTCATCGTTTGATTTGAAGATGATGTGGTCATCTCGAAATCTGTTTCATTTGAGGTCCATCTCGACAAACCGGATAAAGTTGGTGGTGTATTGAGAAGTTTGCCATTGAATTGATGGATAGAATTGGATCTTGATGCTGGCAGTGACGGTTGACCCAAATTTGCATTTTCAACCAAACTATCAGTGGATGACAATCTATGGGTCATGAAAGAGCTATTCAAATGCAACCAAGAGGGCTTATGTTGTGATGACAGTGACCCAAATGGCTGCTGTTGCTGCATTGGTCCCGTGGTATTAATGGCTGGAAATGTTTGAGAAGAAATGGAATTTTGTCTTTGTAATTGATGCTGGGCGGTGGATGATGATGATCTTGACAAAAATGGTGGCATTTCAATTGGTGTCTCATCCACAGACCCGGCACTGCCATACCGGTTCTGATGTGGTTCACATAGCTCAAATAGCCTTTTCCTTATTATAGTCAACGTGTAGGACAAATTAACATTC
The DNA here is from genome assembly GCA_030557235.1 of Nakazawaea populi. Taxonomy (NCBI): domain Eukaryota; kingdom Fungi; phylum Ascomycota; class Pichiomycetes; order Alaninales; family Pachysolenaceae; genus Nakazawaea; species Nakazawaea populi. The sequence goes on from JAKTVN010000043.1 coordinate 21,967, forward strand.
AACCATAACTCCTCTGTTTTTTTTTGATTATAGTCTATAGCGATTCTATCATTTAATGAGGCCTTTAAAACGTCTCTACTAACTCTTGAGGCAATACCTGATGGTGGATATTTCGGGTCGAATGGAGTTATTTCGGGCTTATTGACATATGATTGGTAAGTGCTCAAGATCAATGCATCGAAATTTTTAGTGAAATTGATGTTAGGAACATAACTATCGCCAGCTACGGAAGATGCAATCGAGGAAGTTCTTGTCAATCCAGGATGTTGTTGTTGTTGTTGTTGTTGTGGTTGAAAATTCTGATGTGCTGGTGCCTCTGACATCTGCTCATCGTCTGAATATAAGGAAAAGCTTGAATCATTTCTGCTAACGACTGGAGTGATCACGTCTGATTGTTCATATTGTTGCGTCTGCAGGTGTTGCAGAGACTGATGATGACGACTGTGGCTATTATTATTGTGGCTATGCGGCAGGTATGTTGATGGGAAGTATTGTGGATTTGGAGGTGGGTGTGCTGGAGTAGAAATGGTTTGGTCCGTTGGAGTCATAAATCCGGATTGCCCATTACTGATATCCAAAGAGGAATTCTTCCTTGACCTATTCAACTGAAGTGTTAAATTGGGTCTCATCGTTTTCATTTTGAGTGTATAGATGAAAAGCTGCTATCGATGACGATGACTTATGGTGATCCCAGAATATGATATCAACTGAATGAAAACGATAATAAAGATGATTCCTTTAGATTCCGCGTTTTTGGTGTGAGTTATTACTAACTGTCTGTCAGCTAGTATTCAAAATTCACGACGAAGTGAAAGGAGTAAACGTAATGCAAGTAATTTGAGATGACGATTGATGCTATAGATTCAACCAAGCTTAAATGACTATATGTAATGAGGATTGTGACAATTGAATTGTAAATATTATATATATAATACCGATTTAATAAAACTGGCAGCAGCAGCAGCAGCAGCAAAAGATAAAAAAAAATAAAAATAAAATAAAAAAGTTACACGTCTTGCTGTCGCTCGATGGATGAAAAAAACACTTACGCGTGCGCCTTTCCAAATTGCCCCATTGGGAAAGATTAATTAATACCAGCAGAGAAGAAATTACCCCAAAATGCATCATTATTGATTATATCCATATGGCAAACATTGAGTTTGGCATTTTTATACCTCTTGGTCAACTTCTCCAATTGTCTTTTACTCAATTGCTTCTCTTGCAACTGTTGTTGTTGCTTCTCCTCTCCAACACTGTTTATATCTCTTATGATCAATGTACCCTTTTTGAAAATCTCTGGCTCATTGTTGTAATTGATACCGAATTCTTTGAACAAAATCTCATTTTTGTCCTTTGCTAAGGATCCAATCAACTTATTCTCCAGCTCTTGTGGACTGAGTCCTCCTTTGCTGACTAAATTCCAGAACGTTGTGTTATAAAGATTATTGATGTGACAATCAACCTGCCGCCAACTAAAGTAATCTCTGATGTTTGACTCATTTGGATATACCACCAGTCGGGCATCAAATTGCGGTATCCTATGCAGTTTCAAAGGCTGGTTGGGAAAGAATTCGGCCCAGAAGTATTGGTAATACGCTGTAAACGAAGAACTAAATGTGGTTATTAATTTCAGCTCTCTTCTTTCGAATAGTTGACAATTTTTTCTTAGTAAAAAAGAATATTCATCACTGTCCCCGTACGCCAATATTGTATCTGGAATATCCGCCATTATCTTTAAAGCACATTTATTCATCAACTCTAGTGCTTTTATATCGTTTGGCTTGTCAAATTGATACTCGCTCGATAGCTTGTGGAAACCACGACCATCTATTCGTATCACTATATGAGTCTCAGGTAAGAGGTAATTCTCTTTTTCAAATTGCCTGACATATTCAAATCTATACCACGTGTGTGTTAGTCGATTTGTCTTTTGACTAGAAGTCTCACATGCTCTGTTTCATTTACGTACCTTGAATTCGCCATGATAGTTGAACGGGGGAAGCGCTGTGATAATATCTCTGCTTAATTTCCGTCTATCAGTCTTCTGTCGTTGTTCTGTTCGGAGCAGGATCCAAAAGAAAAAAAAAAGTTTTTATAAAGTCATCGCATCTCTTTAGTTTTGATAGTTACAATTCTACTATGAGAGTTCACCCTTAAATGAATGGAATCTTTACAACATGAAAGAATCAAAAACTTTATAAATTATTTAGATGCTTACATATACCCAAACAGGAGACTCCTTCTAGTAACAACTTGACAATCTTCATTTAGGTGTGACATTATACGTCATCTTAATACCCATGGCGTTCAACTCTGAATCCAAATATTTCAAAACAAAGGGTATTCCAACGGTTGTGGTCTCGTGGCCACCAACAAACTTGTTACCTTGGCCATCTTCCCATATATCAGACTCGTCCATTCCTGTAGTAGATGTTGCAGAATCCAATTTGACAGCACAACGACGGCAACGGATAGTTGCAGCTGTACCAATTCTTGGAACTGAGGTTTGAGTAGTCAATAAAGAACCACAGTTTTTGCAAATTGAAGTTTGAGTGTAATCAGAACAATTTAACAATCTATCTTGCAACAAAAACGATGTTCCATGACCGATCAATGCATCTCTTTCCATCTCTCCAACACGGATACCACCTGAACGTTTACGTCCCTTCACTGGTTGCATGGTTAAAGAATTTACAGGACCAGTGGATCTGACTTGAAATTTATCGTTCACCATATGTCTCAATCTTTGATAGTAAACGACACCGATATAAATATCAGCTCTTAACTCTTCCCCGGTGGCACCTGAATACATTGGTTCATTTCCATGGTAGTTATAACCAGCTTGTTTCAATTGCTCACCAAAGAAATCGGCTGGGGTATCGTCTTCATTAAATTTCCAAGGTGTTGAATCTTGAGCAATACCGTGTAAGGCACCAGCTTTACCAGCTAAGGACTCAACAAACATACCGATGGTCATACGAGATGGGAAAGCATGTGGATTGATGATGACGTCGGGTTGGATACCGGTCTCACTGAATGGCATATCAATAGTTGGCCATTTTCTTGAACAAACACCCTTTTGACCGTGTCTGGATGAGAATTTATCACCAATTTGTGGATGTCTTGGGACCCTATATTTGATCGTCAAACTTTGGAATTCCTGATCACCCAGATCATCACCTATTAATTTGACTTCATCTATGTATGCAGCTTCCGTTGAATGGTATGTCTTGATTTTAGTCTTACCAGTGGTCTCATCAAAAAACGACACAATTGGATCACCTTCTTCCACTTTAACACCAATAATTGGCAATCCATCCAGATCTAATTTTTCCCTCCATTCCTCAGGCCATGAATCTTCTCCAAAACCAAAATGTTGTGTTATTGGATCACCACGTCTTCTATTATTCGACAAGTCAACCTTCTCCACCTTGTAAACGCTACCATATCCAAAGCCTCTTTCGTCTGCAGATTTGTTTATAATCATCGCATCATCCATATCATATCCGGTATATGAGATAACAGCAACAACTGCATTGGTACCATTGGGGAAGTTGTCCATACCGTATGTGTCATACAAGTTGGCCTTCACAATTGGAGTCTGACCTCCTTGTAATTGATATAATCTGTTATCCGATCTGTGGCATAAAGCAACACCTGGGGTTCCCATGGTTTGTTTACCCATCTGGCATTGATACATATTTCTAGGTGATTGATTAAAGTCGGAAAATGGTGTCAAATTGGCCAAGATCGATAAGATATTGGTTGGTGCAAATTCCACATGTGAATGATTGTTATTTTCGATCTCCTCTGGCGTTACAGCAATGTTCATGTAGATTTGCTCGAATGGACCAACTATATCTTGCTTGTCCAAAGGTAGGTATCTTACAGGTCTTGTCATTCTTGCCTGTCCACTGAACAAAAACAAACCTGGATATTGACCCTTTGAAGAAGGTGGAACATATCCAATCTCTAAATCCAATGGTAATCCATATTTACCCTCTACTTTCCAGAATCTCATAGTATCAGCAACAACTTTACCTTGTTCATGGGTGCACCATCCGACAATCTTACCATCCAATTGAACACAACACAAGGTTGGACCTGCAGCAAAAGCATGAGCAGGGGATACACCTAATGACGCCAAGACTTCTGGCACTGTTGAAACATCTGAAGCAGTGGTGGCGATTTTACACTTGTGGGCCAAATGATTTAACAAACCACATGGTGATCCATCAGGGGTATGGACCGGACACATGAAACCCCATGACTCAGGTAACAACTTACGAACCGCTGTGGTTCTCAACTGGGCGAAGAAAGCACCTCTATGCACCATTCTAAAATGAGAGATGAATCTGTGAAAATTAATCTTCTCAGCCACCACTGTATAACCGGAGACTTGTTGTAAATCTAAACCTGATTGAGAAACCAAATTACCAGTACTCAAAAAATATTGCATTTTTTGACCAATGTTCTCATTTATTCTCATAAAGACCCTAGACATATATTTTCTGTCGTTAAAGTTTACTGCAACAGAACGATTTATATCTGATTGAATTTGTAAACGTATGCTTTGCAAGTATTCCTCAATTTTTTCTTTCAAAATCATACCATACAAGAATCCACCTACCAAGACTTCTTGATGTTGAGCAGAATCAGGATTATCAGGGGAACAGTCACCTGCAACCAATGAGTACAATTTTCTAATCATGAACAACAACAATCTAAATTTATCTGCTGGATTTGGTAAGTGGACCAAAATGATTCTTCTCAAAACCTCTTTTCCGACATCGACATCTGATACATCTGGTGTTGCATTGAAGACAACTCTAAACTTGTCTCCCAAGTAAGCCAAGGTTTCTTGTTGTGGGTACAAATCATAATTTTTATACATTCTCAACAACAATTCCAAACGATCGGTCAAGAAAGAATTGGATGTTTCCGAACCGACAATTCCATCGAAAATTTCTCTATCATTAGTTTCTACCAACAGTTTCAATATCATCATTACAGGTACCAAGTACTCGTTTTTTCTCCAACTAAATCTTAAAGTGACGTTACCATCGTTAAGATAATGTAAAACGTTTGTCTGTGATGTTTGATCTGGTCTCACAGATCTGATTTGAACACCAAATTTGGAATATAGAGCACCTCTTTTGGCAAATGATGGACGAATGATTGCCATTGGATGGTTTCTTCTTTGCATGATCAACATACGTATCAATTTTTCAATACCGTTTACTACGAAATAACCTCCCAATTCATCTGATTCTTCCTTGGCATCCACCAATTCTGCTGGAGAAAGGTTTTCTAAATGGCATCTATTGGATTTCACCATTATTGGAACCAAACCTGCTTCTCTAATCTCACTTACTTCTTCTCCATCGTTAACACTCCAGGCAACTTTCAACATGAATCTAGATTTGTAAGTGATCATTCTCTCTCTACATTCGGAGGGGTATGTCCTTCTATTAACGGATAATTTGTCATTTTGTGGCACTGCAGGTTTTGCCAACTGCACTGAATCAACTCTGATTTTTAACTTGTTACCCAAGTTAACTTCATCGTTATTATCAAATACTGTGATACTTCCGATATCCTTGACAGCTTGATTCAACAAACCACCATCTGGCCCTTCTGTCAAAGCATTGAATGAACCAATGTGAGGGGCAACTGCCTCGACCAATGCAGGGTATAACTCCTTTTTATCCTTTGGAGGATTTTTGAAACGATTTTCTCTTTCGAGAGTTCTGAATGATGCCTTCTCCATCTTTTTTCGAGTTCTATATATTAATTTGAGTCAGCTTTGAAGATGTAAGTTGTTGATTCAAATAGATTGGAACAGTACTCCAGAAATGCCCTTTCGATTTAGGAAATTAGTAGACAAGTGAGTGAGTGTATCAATCAATCTGATCCCAGTCTAATCTGTAAGATCCTTTAATTCATACCAAAAATTTTTTTTACAAATTTTTTTTTTTTTTATTTTTTTTTCTTTATTATTATTTTCACTTTTCTTACTATTGTTATAAAAATTTTCTACTTAGAAAAGGAGATGAGATCTCTGAGAAAAGTAGGGTAAAAAAAATCAAATTGGAAAAACCAGTTTAGATTATAATGATTTGAATAATAGTCAGTAAGCTGGGGGTGATACTTTCAGAGAAAGCCACTTGTGATCTTGCTATATATTGATCAAGCTATTCTTTGTTGTGTTTGGAAGTCTTGTGTGTTATATGTCAGGCTTATTTCTCATATATATTTGCAAAATTATTCATATATTGCCCCTTATTGAAAGAGCTACCACGATATGGTGAAGTCTATCTATACTAATCACTTTTTCGAGCGCCACTACAGGCATGTCTTTGTGTTCTCAATGTTCTAAGGATAGAGCGTCTATGCCTTGTTGTGGGAGAATTGTACAACCATTCCCAATTCTCCTTCGAAGGAACTCTACATAGAATTGGTCTCCACATCGCACCCCGATTCTCTGTGACGTCCTGTTCCAAGGAACATAGACGGGGGCCAACTCGAAAGATAACTTCTTCAAATTACAACTCGAACACTGAAAGCGCTAGATTTCAAATTTGAGCGCTTACCGTTTCACTCGCCGTTACTAAGGTAATCCCTGTTGGTTTCTTTTCCTCCGCTTATTGATATGCTTAAGTTCAGCGGGTAATCCTACCTGAATTGAGATCAAACTTGGTTTATTTGTTGTAAGGCTAGGCCTAATAGCAAACTCTCATTCCCACCATGAATTAACGATTAACGAGTTAAATAGTTTCGTAACTTTCATTCCTGGTGCTTGAAGAAAACGCATGTTCGATATTGTTGATTTTTGTGATGATTGACCATTAGGTTGGGAGATCCCATCTAATTTGTGAAATGTTCAACGAATGTATTCATTTTACAAACTCAGCCATATTGTCTTGAAGTTTCTATCAAAGATGATGTTCAGTTGTAAACAACAGGTACAGACTGAAGCTATTCCGCCACTCACAATCCCCCCCCCCCCCCCCCCAGTTCAAAATTTATTGGTAGAAGCGTCAGAATCTCTTCAAAGAACCTACTTGATGATTGATCACCAGGCTGATAATCTCAATTCCCTTTCCGCTGAAATAGTCATCACCATTTTCAAACATGAAACGCTATCAAAATTACAATAACTTTTCCTAATCCCTCAGCAGGCTCAAATACTCCATGATAAGAATGGAGTACATGCCTCAAAAATCACTCTTCTCAGTATGCATTGTGTCCCTTTCATTCTTGAACTTGAAATATGAGGGGGGTCTTGCTTCGGCTTGACATTTGTTAAACCTATACAATATGCGAAATGTGTGAATTTTGTATATCTGACCAAAGCCTGATGATCTAAATTCCTGGGGATATTTGAGAAGATATTCAAATGAGATCTTTGAAGACTGAAGTGGGGAAAGGTTCCACGCGCAGTTGGACGTGGGTAAGTCGATCCTAAGAGATGGGGAAGCTCCGTTTCAAGGATTGGAGCACAAAATCAATGGCGTCTTCAGTCTTGTGGTTATCTATCTGTTTGGGTGAGACAAGTTATCCAAATTTAAAAGAGGCATTATTATTTCATGAACCGCTTAAGGATTACACATAAGTTTTTTTTTGTTGTCTAATCATGACAAATAATTTGGGGAAGAGCACAAGGGTCCTCTCAAACGAAGGGTTTCTCTATCAAGGGCTGCTATTGTCTCTAGAGATTAGAGGATTTGGTTGCCTGCCTGTCTACTGAATAGTGAAGAAAAACAAAAAACCGGTATCAATCTATCACTAGACGGAAATGATTTACCCAATTGGGAAATTCGGTGCTTTAAACCCAGTAGAAACTTCCGCTAAGAAATATGGGAAAAGAAAAAAAATTAGTCGTGGTTTGACTCTCGAAAATAAAATGGACATATACTAACTAGTTCATCAATAGTGTTTATTCAGCCTGGGAAGAAAAAAAAGGTGTTTACGATAGATACTCGCCGGATGAGAACAAGTCAGCTCATGTTGTCAATCTAAGCAGACCCGAAGGAGGCATGATTCCATCATATCATATAATTCATTACTCGGATGAACAGGTTCAATGGGTACTACACGTCAGTAAATTGTGATGTGTGTGTGTGTGTGTATATACTACTAGTATTCGATGACTTCCAATGATAACAGCCATATATCAATTATTGCCGTCCAGTTTTACCCTTTTGGAAATACTTCAAAAAAGAGAAGAAAAAGAAAGAAAGAAAGAAAAAAAAAATTCAGTAAAGGGCCAAGACCTCACCGCCAATAAAAAGACTTAACTAGAGTAAGCTCTCTTCTTCTCTTAGCTTTTACTCCGGGATTCACTGAATCAAGCTCATTGATAACAACAAAGTAGAACCACACCTTTCAATCATATGATATGAATCTTCTAGAGATAGAGATACCCTTATCGGTAACGGGAATCCTTAACTCCTTCTCCCCTCCCCACCCTCAATCACCAATCCTCTATTGGTTGAATGACGGTGTATAGGTTTTTCTTTGTCCGTGGAGATAAAAGACAACTGACTAACTGTATGAAAAAAAAAATTGCGATGAGCCAATATCGGGCACAACAGTGAAAGCCCATTCCATCACCAATACTTTCATCATCAGCATCATCATCATCATCATCTGGGACATCTTTAAACAAGGCTCTTCTAATTGTAAGGCTGTCTGTCGATAATATAACAGTATCCCACGCTGATAACAATCAATATGAAGTGATCAGGGTGCGATAGTGGGATGTGTATGCTAGCGCCTTCAAAGGCATTAAGCAATTTTTTTCTACTTATTTTCTATTGGGGAAGCGCTAAGCGGGAAGATGGGACGAGGGCAGATTGAAGAACAAGAACAACAAGAAGAAGAAAACAAAATAAGAATAAGAAAAGAGAGAGAGAGGGCAAGTAAACAAAGAAATGCCCTGAGCATTTCAGTAGCAGATAGATTTTCTATATGTGATTGATATGATGAGTTGTGCTGTGCTGTTTTGTTGACTTTGCTTTTCCTTATCGATGTGTATACAACAACACTGCGTAATATCTGTATGTCCTAGATATCGTCTTATCCAAAGAAGAAAAGAAAGAAATCTGGTTGAATCATAGATAAAGAGAAAGAGAGAGATTTTTGCACTGACATAAATAGGTGATCTAATCCCCCATTCCATCTGATCTTCTTCTTTTGCATATATCAAAGTGTAATTTATTTGGTTGATAAATCAAAAATCATATAATAAAACACCCATAAAGTTATAAAAACCATAACAAGATGGGTTTCTTCAACAGGAAGGAAAAAAATTCTGATATACAGGTGACGGAATCGAGGAGGTCTAATTCTGGTGATTTCTCAACCCCATTATCTGCACCATTATCTGCCACATACTCATTCACAAAAGAAGCTGCTGTATATACAAATCAAGGTAATGCCGGTTACAACCTTGACGACTTGGAAAAATTTGGTGGAGAATCAGAAGAGAACGATGTCCATAGAGGTTTGAAATCAAGACATGTTCAATTGATCGCCTTGGGTGGTTGTATTGGTACAGGTTTGTTTGTTGGTTCAGGTAGTGCATTGGCCACTGCAGGTCCTGCAGGTTTGCTTACTGCATACTTGATCATGGCCATCATCTTATATTTTGTCATGAACCCATTGGGTGAAATGACAACTTTTTTACCAATTAAGGGTGTTTCTTGTTCAGGTTTGGTCTCTAGATACGCAGATCCATCATTGGGTTTTGCTTGTGGTTGGAATTATTGGTACTCATTCGTGATCTTGGTAGCTACTGAAGTCACAGCCGCTTCCGGTGTTATCAGATACTGGACCGATTCTGTACCTGTTGCCGTATGGATTGTCATCTTTTTGGTAGTGATTGTGGCATTAAATTTCTTGCCCGTTCAATTTTATGGTGAATCTGAATTTTGGTTTGCCAGTTTGAAAATTTTTTGTATTCTTGGTTTGATCATCTGTGGTATCGTTATATTCTTTGGTGGTGCTCCAGCATCGGATGGTGTCTTGGGTTTCCATTACTGGAAGCATCCAGGTGCATTTGCTTACCATATCACTGATGGTAACACTGGAAGATTTACTGATGTTTGGACCGGTGTCATTAAATCCGCATTCCTGTTCATCTTAGGTCCTGAATTGGTTGTTACCGCTGCTGGTGAAACTGAAGCACCAAGAAGAAATATCCCGAAGGCCACAAACAGATTTGTTTACAGAATTATCTTCTTTTACGTTGCTGGTAGTTTGACCATTGGTGTTACCGTTGGTTACAACAATGACAAATTGATGAATGCTATCAACTCGGGTCATGGAGGCGCTGCTGCTTCCCCATTCGTCATCGGTATCCAATTGGCTGGTATTAAGGTCTTGAATCATATCGTCAACGCCGTCATTTTGACCTCGGCTTGGTCCTCTGGTAACTCATATTTATTTGCCTCATCAAGATCCTTGATGACTTTGGCCAAGGAAGGTCAAGCTCCAAGAATATTTGCCATTTGTAATAAGCAAGGTGTTCCATACTATGCTGTTGCATTGTCATCACTGGTTGCTTGTTTGGCTTTCTTGAACGTCAGTTCAGGTACCACCTCAGTTTTCAATTGGTTCTCAAACATTTCCACTATTGGTGGATTCCTCGGTTGGATCTGTTTGGGTATTGCTTATATCAGATTCAGAAAGGCTGTATTTTATAACGGTTTGTGGGACAGAGTCACTTTCAAGACTCCCTTACAACCATACTCCACCTATTTCATGGTTTTCATCGTCTCAGTTATCACTTTGACCAACGGTTATGCTGTCTTCGTCAAGGGTAATTGGAGTGCTGCAGATTTTGTTGCCGCTTACATCACATTACCAATTTTCCTCGTATTATATGCTGGTCATAAACTTATTTACAGAACACCATTCTTAATTCCTCTCGAACAGATCGATGTTACCACTGGTTTGGAAGAAGTGGAAGAGGAAGAGAGAAATTCACCAGACAGAGTTGCAAGAAACTGGTTGGAGAAATTTTGGTTCTGGCTCGCTTAGTTCTTATAGTATATCTGTCTTTTATTCTGTGTTTTCTAAACTGTTTTCATCAAAATTTATTATTGTTTGTGGTGGTATCCACTTGTAAGTGAATAACAAACCGTCTTAGGAGCTCACTATTTTGGTATTAAGTATTCAAATATTTCTGGTTTATTACGTTTTGCTGATACAATTCTCTAAGCCACACATGAGTAAGAGATAGAAAATCTATTTATATTAGCCAGCCAAGTATTATCAACATGGCCGTTGCAGATTTGCGATGTACGTCATTGTTACTTCATATTCAATTGATTCAGGAGTCTCACTCACAAGAAATTTGACACTATAAGATCCTTCACCTAAATTTCCACCCCCCACAGCCAAGATTTCAAATAAATAAAAAAAAAAAAAAACTTTAAAATAATCTGAGAAAAACCAGCCTTCTCAAAGATGAGCCTATTCTAAAAATAGACGATGATCTTCACAGATCATTTGGGAGCACAACTTTGTATATAAGTGAAGAGGACCCCGAGTGGGCTTTTGCATATCGTCTAATCAACTTATCACTAGCCCTTCAATAAAGTTTATACTCTGATCAATTCTAAAGCACTGGCGAACTGATTAAGAAACAAACTCATATATTTATAACAATTATTTTATAATGTCGCTTTCAATTATTGGATCATCATCAATTATTGCACTTTCTGTGCTTTCATTCGGCACCGTCGTCAGAGCTGCTGATGAGTTGGGTGGATTGGATGACCAAGGCTCCCAACAAGGAACAAGTACAGCAGCTGATGCCACCACAGATACAAATATCACAGGCACATCAACAACAACAGGTGAGCTGACCATAAACGCTCTGACAGCTGACACACAAGCAGAGACAGAAGAACAGCCAACCTCCACAACACAGTGGTGGACTCCTGCTGCTAGTGGAATTAATACAGCTACCGGAAACTCGGTTTCTGCTGCTGCTACCACTGATACTGAGGACTCAACCTCAACAACTGATACCGAGGACTCAACTTCAACAACTCTGTGGTGGACTCCGAGCCAAACCCAGTGGTGGACTCCAAGTGTAACAGAATGGTGGACCCCATCCAGTACGGAGGTGAAAGACCAGTCCACCGATGCATCTGCTAGCGACACAGTATCTGTGATCACATATTCAGATACAACCTTGACAACAACATATCTGCTGTCGTCGTCATCATCATCCAAAGACAGCAAGCATTCCAAAGCGGCTTCAATTGGAAACTTTACATCGGGGGCAGATTCATTGGGTCCATATCGTCTGGAAACGAGTTGGAAGTCCGGTCTGTTGATATCGAGTGTGTTCGGGGTAGCCATTATCTTGAGCGCATTGTAATGAGGTTGAAATGAAATAAAATAAATTAGGATAAACAGCTTTGCATTTTGTATATTTAGTTGAAAGTTATATATAGAGTAATTGTATTTTTTTGCATTCATTGGAAAGTCAGTAAGTTGCTTGTGCTTTGAGATAAATAACATTTGCATCAATCATGCTTGGGGAGATTAAGGCAATCACAATCTATGTCTTGCCATTGCACCGAGACTGTTACAAAAAGCAGGCATTTAAGTTTGTAAGGTAATTAATCTAATTACTATTGTATCATCTCCATTATTCACCTTGCAGAAGACAGAAGGCTTTTAATGACGCTTAACAATCTAGCCCAACTATAACAATCTCCAGAGATTGAATGAATATCTGTCTATTTTCAAACTAGATGATTCAAGTAAATCAGACAGCCCCATCTGAGTCATTATTTTGCCCCGGGTGTGGGAAAAAGATAAAGAAGAAAAAAAATTTGACATACACATGCTGGTGGAGAAATATAAATAACAAGTACTGCCTTGACTGACGTCCGATTTTTTATTAAAATTGACTATTTAAATCTTTTATTCCTATTTAATCAAATATTTATTCAAACTCATATATCTATTTACAGTGTTCTCAAGATGGTCAAAGTTGCAATCGCAGGAGCTGCTGGTGGTAAGTAACAGTTTCAATTTTTTTTTTTTTTTCATATCAGGCTTTGTTTGATGGGAATGCTAACAATTTGACCAAATCGAAATAGGTATTGGCCAAAGTTTGAGTTTGTTATGTAAATTGAACTCATCAGTCACCGAATTAAACCTTTATGATATTGTCAATGCACCTGGTGTTGCCACAGATTTATCTCATATCAACTCACCAGCTGTGGTTAAGGGATTCCAACCTAAAGATAAAGAAGATCAAGTAGCTTTGAGAGAAGCATTCACAGGTGCTGACATTGTTATCATCCCAGCTGGAATTCCAAGAAAACCTGGAATGACAAGGGCTGACTTATTTAAGATAAATGCCGGTATAGTCAGATCTTTGGTCACTGGGGTGGCAAGATATTGTCCTAAAGCAGCTTTGTTGATCATTAGCAATCCTGTCAACTCAACCGTTGTTATTGCTGCTGAAGAGTTGAAGAAACATGGTGTGTTTGACCCCGCCAAGTTATTTGGTGTAACCACATTGGACTCGGTGAGAGCTGAGACTTTCCTTGGTGAATTGATCAAGTTGCCAGCTGCTGACTTGAGAGGAGCCATTACAGTTATTGGTGGTCATTCCGGTGATACCATCGTCCCACTCTTGAATATCAAGAAGTCGATCAAAGAAAAAGTATCACAGTTATCTGATGACGAGATCAAGAAATATATCAATAGGGTCCAGTTTGGTGGTGATGAGGTTGTCAAGGCTAAAGCTGGTAAAGGCTCTGCAACTTTATCAATGGCATTTGCAGGTTATAGATTTGCCGAGTTGATCATTGATTCTATCGTCGGTAACCCTCCTTCGCACACTGGTGTTCCTGATGCTGCGTACGTTTACTTGCCAGGAATACCTGGTGGAAATGCTCTTTTTGAGAAATTTGGTGTCGAGTACTTTGCTGCTCCTATCGAATTGGGCAAGGGTGGTAGAGCTGTGAAAGTTGTGGATGTCTTCCAAGAACTCAACAGTGAAGAAAAAAAGATGGTTGAGGTTGCTTTGAAGGGCCTCAAGCTGAGCATAGTTCAAGGTGTCAACTTTGTCACCGGTCCGAAATTGTGAGTGGTATATAAAATGAAAAATATCCTTTTCGCGAACTGTCGCCATCAGTCTAATTGTGCAAAAACTAATTCTATCTAATTTAAGTGAGATCCTATCTTAGAGTTTTTTGTAATCGATCTCGGTTTGTGTCGCAATTGAATCAGATGTTTTGGGATCTCTGCTGTCATCGAGTTTGTATCCAATTAAGAACCGCAAGGGTTCGAATACACTTTTCCATTTTTAAACAGTTGACAAAGTTGAAATTATAAATTTAATTTAGAATTATTCAAATAAATGATTTTGAAAAATGGGTCGTCTCGCGATAGAGAGCATTGCAGAATTTAAAAAGCGTTACGTTGGTCAAAGAAGATATTTGCGATTTCCTTACATAACCTGTTAAGCTGCTACTGTAGTTCTTATATGGCAGGCCTAGCAGATATTTTGTCAGCTTTACCGATGACTTAGTAAAGGCTACTTTCCAACACTTAACCATAGAGGACCAGTATGCAGCTAGCGCGCTTAGAGAGATCCATCAGTTAAAAGAAAGGTGTCTGATTTCCACTCTATGCATTACTACCAGTATATAAAATAGATCTATGACCCAAAAGTCATCAACTTAGTTTATTCTCATGTTGATTCACACGGTTTGTCATGTGAAAATCATGGACTCTCAATAAAAATGATAAGTGATATATATATATGTATGATCAGATCAACACACCTTTTTTTACTTTTTGTGTTCTAATTGACACTAATCCGCTAATAAAAACCAAACATACTCAAATTGATCAATTTGAAAGCAGTAAATAGTTCATCAAACTAGCATGAATCTGAGGTCTTCTCTTTTCTGGTTGATCGCTCATGTACAGGTCACCCAAATGTTTATGTGCGTCTGTGTGTATGTGTGATTGTTGTTCTGAATGTCGTGTATAATGAGCAATATTTACTTTTATCCTCATTGGGTAAAGTTCGATCTAGGTAGAGGAGATTAAAAAAAATAGCTGTAGGTACCAAACATTTGTAAATGATGTAGATAGCCAGTCTTTTCATCAAACAGTTAAGAGTGTCAATTACAATACATGGTTGATACTATACATTTATATTATTGAAGACTGAACACACATAATACCATTGCGTTTGTCGCTTCGTTCTTTTCAATTATTGCATTCTTCATCTTGTCATTCGTTCGCTTTTCGATTTTTCACATACCCCATTTAATGTCACTCCCACTGTTGCCATGTCAAGCCACTGCAATATACTCATGGTCTGGTGAGCAAGATTCGGACCTCGGGATGATTGAAGGTGACCGTATAGAAATTATGGACTATGGCGATGGTAATTGGTGGTTTGGTAAATTACAGAGAAACAAGATGCAAGGCGTATTCCCCAAGAATTTCGTCAAGATCTTGCAGTTACCGCAAAGCCTGTCAAGACAAAGTTTACTGTCGATGCACAACAATAGAAACCTCACCAAATCTCCAACTTTCACATCGGGTCATCCTTACAAGAGCAAACTCTCACCCTCACACTCCCAACAGAATTTGGCACACTCGAAATCTCAACAATTTTATAGTTATTCTGACTCGGACCACATTGACAATGATGGTGAAGAAGATCAAAACAGGTTCAGCTTTCAAAGCTCAAAACGTTTCACAGTCAAGCCGCAACTGAAGTTTTATTCAACAAACGATTTGTCAAAATATTCACAACGAACAACCAAATCCTCACCGATAAGAGACGAAATTCAGTATTCGAGCGGCAGTGATGAAGATGATTTTGAAGATTTGAACTCCGATGATGAGCTTCCACCTCCTCCTCCCCCGAAAAAAAGACAACCAAAGGAAAACTCGATCAAGTTTCCGTTGCTCTCCAGTCCTTCATCCACGAACGATAAATCATCACAGATGTACGTGTACTCAACATCATCAATGGAATCACCCCCTCCTAAGAGTGCAACTTTTGGGGATTTCTCCATGTTGAAAAACTCTATGCATAGAGGAGGTTTGGATGTCAGTGGATATTCTGCTAAAAGTCAGAAATTTTACGATTCGATGATATCCACAGACACGGAAAACTCAATACTGTTTGGACACTCCAATTTTAGTGCTACTTCAGCGGGATCCTTTGCTAGACATAAATTTCAGCATGATTCGAACGATAGAGAACTAAGGTTAAGAGAAGTTCAGCGCCAGGGAGGTTTACAGGCTTTTGATGAACAGGAACAAGCTGAAATTATAAAAAAAGTGTTTGTTGACAAGAAACAATCGAGGCATCCAAAATTGTTGAAGAAATTGTTCTCAAAGGATAACAGCGGCTCTATGGCCTCGTTGGATGATCAAATTCATGGGTTGAACATAATTGATTCCCATACGTCGCTGGATACTAACACTTTGACCTCCTTTCAAAGCTTTGATGATGACTTCGATCCACGAGTTGAAGTTTTAAAACAACAAAGCCTTACCCCATCACAAAAGTCTAAGAGAGAAGAAAGAGTGATGGAGGAGAATCCATATTTCGTGCTAAGACCTTTCGATGGGATAGATCCCACTTTAAACCATAACGAGATTGTGTCGAAGCCTGCTGTGAATATAGACTCGATTCCGTTATACCATGTTGACAAATTTGTTAGAGTGATGCCGGTGGATAAGTTCGAATCAATTGAGACCATTGCCTTGAGCTCAATAGCTACAAGATTTCAATCTGATTTGGAGAAGATAAAAGCCATCTACTGCTTTTGCACGGAAAGGATTGAATTGATTCCGGTTGAATACGAACCAATGGATCGCCGATCATCACCTAAGATGACAGATGTCATCTATCAAAAGAGGGCTACTCCATACCAATTAACCTGGCTTTTCAAACTGATGGCCAACACTTTACATATCAAAACTGATCTAATACTAGGAAATTTCAAAGCTCCATTCACCGATATATCTGATATATCAACCGAGGACCAAATGATTCCTACGCATTCCTGGTTATCAATATTGGTCGAGGGCCAGTGGAGAATCATAGATGTTGTGCTAGGAAATTTGACAAACAGTTTGTTCATTTCACTAAATGCCAACGCCTCCAATTACGAGATACAACAATCATTTTATTTTTTGGCTAAACCACTTGATGTTATCTATACACATATCCCCATAATAATTGAACAGCAGCATATTCAACCGCCAATCGATCCCGCCATCTCGATTGCCCTTCCGCCATTGTATCCTGCATATTTCCACTACGGCATTAAATTTTACAGATACAACAACGCGTTAGCATACATGAAAAATCTTGAGCTTTCAGAGTTTCAAATACAAGTTCCGCCTGATGTGGAAATCGTCGCCAAGATCCAGTGCGATGTTGATGATGCAGATGATGGCGTTTCCGAACTTGACGTTCAAGCATTGTCACAACCTTTGTGGCACAAAAATAGAAAGATATTTATCGTGAGAGGTGTATTACCACCAAAGCATTCTATGGGATACATGAAGATTTACGTTGGTGATAGGAACACTAACTCCAGCGAATACATGTTGTGCTCCAACATCAAGCTATGCCATCAAGGAACTTATAAGCCCTTGTCATTTGTCAAGAGGTATCCAACCGTCCACACATTGAATCAAGACTTGTATGTTTCTTCACCGCAGTATTATGAACTTATGATAGATGAGACGGTTTCCTTCACTATTAAACAACATCCGTCGTTCCAAATCGACACCTATAATAAGCATAAACTGAAGACAAAGTTGGCAATACAGATGCCAAGTGGGGAAATCGTCAAGCTCAATATGTCCCAGGAAGGTGGCTACTATGGGGATTGGAATTTGAATATGAAGGTCAATCAAAAAGGTCTTTGGAGAGGTTTAGTACTAACAGATGATGGGACGCGTTGGTCAATATTTTGTGAGTGGAATTGCATTTGATATAATGCAACGCAACATCTTGTAATAACTATCAAAATCTTTTTGTACATCATTTATCCTGCTACTTTTAGGGTAACCCTTTATAGACTTCTAAATGAAACAGTTCATTTTTTTTGCTTTACTGATTTGGGGAGTTCATAACTTATTTCATACTAACTATCTTTACACATATGCTTCAAGAGGAAATTGATCAATATACCAGATGCATTCTTACATCACTCACTGGCTTTATTAGTAAGACTTTACATTTGAACAAATTGACGAAAATTCATTCTTTTTCAATCAGCAAAGCCTTCAAACCAAAAATCTAATTATGGCCAAGGTCTGTTGGTTGTTTCTATCTGTAAGAACGAATGCCATTATGTCCAGCATGTCAGTTGCAGTTGACTGCCCATCCTAAAAAAAAAAGGCCCTGAAAAAAAAAAGTGTTGAATGGCCCAGGTGGGGTTTGAACCCACGATCTTCTCGGTGTAAACGAAACGTGATGAACCACTACACTACAAGACCCGCTCAACTTGGGAGGTCAGATTTTTAGATATACATACTCTGACTGAAAATTTAAAACGTTATGTCCAGTACGTCACCGTCATGACATTTTGGATCCCAAATGCCCTCTGGAGACTCCATCTTCCCCCACGATAAGCATCAGAGCCACCTCACACTCCTCAGCTGATATTCGCAAGCAATCTAACGCCAATCTCACATCATCAAACCACGAACCATCCGTTTTATTTTTTCGTTTTTGCTGCTTCGAACCACTTTTCATCCATTTCGTCTACTTTTTCTTTGAAAACTCCACTGGTCTCCTTCACTACTGATCCTTCAACTACTTCCCAATTTTCATCCTCAGTAGATGCTCAACTCAACGCCAATATCTCCTATCATCTGCTGAATATTTTACATCGTTGAAAAAATTTTACAAAGATAGTCGTGTGCAAGACTCAAGATTATCCTGGTAACAACACATTTTCCTGCAGTCGACCCTCCTTTATTAGTCAAATTTAATCAACTTGCCGAACATTTTAGCACCTTCACCAATACCCAGGCTGGTAAAACTGCTAAATTGATTTATGATCTATTACCAGGACTCAACTCAACGAAAGACCAAAGATTTTTTTTTAAATCCAATTATTGTGTGGTTCATGTTTTGATGGCATTTCAATCAAGTCCTTATTTCTTTCGTACTCATCTCACTTTTATTACCATTACTTATTCCTCTTGTTCTTTCATTTATTTTCCTCGAATTCAAAATCTTTTCACTTTCACCATTTGACTCTTGATTATTTCCCTCCATTTCTTCAAATTCCCTTTTCATTTATTATTCTTAACTCACCAAACTGCTTTTTTAGTTAGTGGATGATCAGCATGCGAGGTTTTTCACTCACAGTATTGAATTGACACCTCAATATTGGGTTCTGGGTTTTCCTCGTTACATGAACTAAGACATTAATCCTCCTTTGATTTGTTAATACTATTTACATAGGCCGCATACATGATTATTTGAAGAAAATATTATATAATATCACGTTTTATCTCTATTCGTTACACCAGTGACTACAACCTCCTCACACAAAAAGTATTTTTACCTCCTAGATTCAATTAAAAATTACCAGCTACTCAACAGAGCTCATGAATGGAGGATAGCGAGCCCCACCCAATGATCTTGTCATTTGGACTGGTCAACCGACGGTCGTGTTATTTGAGCGTTCTATCAAAAAATTCAAAATTTGTAAAAGGGGGCTACTATTTATATTTTGATTTTGATCCAAGCATTGCCAATTTTGATATCTTTGACAAGGAGTAATGGTATGTACTCAAATCCATATGGATTATCTATAAAATATTTCAAGATTTAAAACGCTATTGCCATGCAAAAGGCTATGGAATTCCTTACACTGATATCTTTTGCAAGGCATTAATGATCTATCCTTTCCTTTCTTTGTGCTCCTTAATTTTCTCTACATCAGACATCGAAATTATGTATAAAGGATTTTCTGCCTTTAGAAGATGAGTGATTTCTATTCATCAAAACTTTTAGAGTTTTTTCTGAGGATACTCTGACCTCTTTTTCAATTTAAAGTCAAGTTGAGTATACAGTTTTTTATAACTATATATGGTAGATTTAAGTTATAAATATTAAAAGTATTAATAATATTAGTTAAAGGAAGCCAATTGAATAATAAATAGTAAAATCTTTTACCAATTTGTATGGTTTCTCAATGAAACATATGAACGTTGATTCTTCTTCTTCTTCAGCTGTGAATTGATTGTAATTCATGCTACATGCTTTCACAGAAGTACGTTGAATAAAAATACATTTCTTCCTCTGCTGAAAAGTATCACTTACAAGCCTGATTGTTCAAAGACGGCTTACAGTATCATGATATCCATGCATGGGATTTTGTTCGTTTTCTTATGAACTCAAATGTGAATTGATCTGTAATGGTATAATTCTTTTGTTTCATCTTACAGGTGAATAGATTCTCTGTATTTGTACCCACGAACAATACCGTGGAGCATTCCCAGCTTTTGTGATTTGTCGACCTATACAGATCCAGCTCTTCCATCTTGATCTATGGAGAAAAATCAGCCCAGTATAAATGCTGAGGAATTGAATGGCAGTTCTGAATCTCGTCTATTTGTTGTGAAAGGAATTTCTCTATTAATAGAGGTGATCAGGAGAACTTCCCCACAAGCTTTACGCAGCTTTCTCCTTGTCTCCTTTGAATGATTCGGTAGGCTATCAATTATATGGCTAACTTAAGTACGGGTTTAATACAACAGGTATATAGTTGACTACCCAACTCATTATATTTTCAAAAAACAACTTCTAGGGGAATAATAAGAAATGATATTGGTATCAAACCAAAAGCGGCATCGAAAAGAGGACAGATGAGCCCAATAACTCAACATCCTCAGGATTGATCATTGGTTCAAAATCTCCTTTGACACCAGTTCTAGTATTGGTCTCGTTATGTGCATTTGTTCCAATGCAATGACTGCAAGTTTAGAATCAGTATGGAGAATTTGTGTGATATTATGAAAGTTGGCTGTAATAAAGTTGTTGGTGAGATTTTTTTGTGATATAACACCTGCTGCCAAATAATATTCATGTGGTTATCATTTATGAGTTTATTTATGAATACCGACAACAATTTAAGCACGAATAATAGCATATGACTAGATTGAAAGTGCGAAGAAAGTTATGGTATTAACAAGTAACAACAACAATATGATTTAAACAGGAAAAAAAAAAATTTGAAGAATATAACATTGCGAAGTAAAAACATAACAAAACAACGTATACAGAAGCGAAAAAGGGTCATTAGCATCGTTGTTGGGTTTTGAGAAATTTAGTCTCCGAAACAACCAAAATCTATCAATCTCATAATAATAAGATATTAAATAGCAATAGTAATAATAGTAATGATGATGATGATGATGATGATGATGATCTCATTCAATTAACGGTTTAATATCCTGATTTTTGAACTTAGAATTAGGATCCTTCAATACATCAAACACAGGGAAAGTCATGCCTTGTACCAGCGTTATTCTTCTTGTTGGATTATAAACCAAGATGTTGTTCAACAACTCGATCAAGCCTGCATCCTGGTTATTTTTAAAGATTTTCTGTAATGGGATGGATTTTATAGGTGGAAAGGTATGTTCCATATACTCTGGATTCATCTTGCTTATATCTTCCAGTGTTGGTGTACCCAAAACTTTAATGATCTCAACCAATTGGTCAATCCCACTTTCACCAGGAAATAGCGGTTGACCAAGAATCATCTCAGCAATGACACAACCTGCTGACCAGACATCGATTTTGGTGGTGTAATTTGTAGCACCAAAGATCAACTCTGGAGCTCTGTAATATCGGGAACAAATGTATGAAACATTAGGCTCCAGTGGGTTCAAGATCTTGGCCGAACCAAAATCACAAATTTTTAAAACACCAGTCTCTGGATTCACCAACAAGTTGGGTGGCTTGATATCACGATGACATATGCCCAATGAATGTATGTATTCTAAAGACCTCAACAACTGGTATGAGTACAACTTAACCTCCAACATCGGCATGTGATTCTTCTTTTGCGAATAAAAATGTAAAGCTTTATACAAGGTTTCTGGCATGAAATCCAAAACCAAGTTCAAATACAAATCATTCTTATCGGTTTGTTGATAGAAATAACATTTCAAATCAACAACGTTTTTATGCTTCAACATCTTCATTATTTGCAATTCTCTATTTTTGAAACGTTTGTCTTGCAAAACCCTTTTGATTGCAATCGGTTCGTTAGATGGTATAAGTTGGCCTTTGAACACCATACCAAATGAACCATGGCCAACCATGGTACATTGGCTGTATGTTATTGTAGATTTCTCGCCAGTATGACCATCCTCCACTTCTTGTGTGACGTGTTCTATATTATTATTATTGTTGTTGTTAGTCGCCATCTCTTCTTATATACTTCTTTCTATTTATATGTGTGTTCAATTTTCAAAAGTCTCGGGTTCAATCTGGTACAACTATTTAATGACATCAATTTTGAGGAACAAAGCTTAGTGATAACGATATATGTTCAGTATTGGGTCTCAAAAGGAGACAATGGTGGGAAAAGTAAGTGAGTTTCAAGGGAATGATATCTATAAACTGATCAACAGATATCAACAGAAATTAGGATATGATTGAGGAATTTTGATGGATGGAATTCAATCGATGGATGAACGGATGGATGCAAAGATGAAATTATATAATCGGGGAATGGAAAATCAATGGCCAAACTATGGGGAATCGAGTTGTTTATGGAGCTGAAATGTCTAATTGTGAGTGAAAGATGCAGCAATGTGATATCGAGACGAACAGTTATATCTGTGTCAAAATATGGTTGAAAGTAACAATTCAATTGGGAAAGCAATGAATGATGATGAACAATTTTTTGTTTTGTGTGTTTTTTTCTCCCCATCTTTTTTTTTTTTTTGGTTTGTTATTTTTTTTTGTTTCTTCCTCTTTCTTTCTTTGGAATTCCTCGCACTTCCTTTTGCTTCGTCACTGATTTGAATTGACACGGGTAAAAATGTTTGTGGGGGAAAAAGATGGCAGATGATGATGATGAGGTGGAAAATACACGACGTTTTTTCTAGCCTTTGATATAACTGACAAGAGTCCCTGACTATTTCTTGATGAACACAACAATAACGGATAATAAAAAAGTTAGTACATACCTGTTTGATCTTTAGACTTAGATGATGTTGCAGATGATGAGGAGGAAGACGGTGTTTTCCCCTCATTCATTTTTGTATAGTATTCGTCCAACAATCTATCTACCGGTTTCTTGTATGTGGGCTTCCTCTGACCCTTCTGTTTTTCTCTATTGCCGCTTACTATGTTATCACGGTTCTCGTAACTTTTGTTACTCAAGACTCTTTCGATGCTAGTGCTGATGTTGCTTCTGAATTTGGAAAAAGATCTGTTCCTTTTATCCTTATTGTTTTCAACGTTCGAATCCGCACCCGTTACTTTTTGATCCAGTTTCAGTGACTGCTGCTGTTGTTGTGGCTTTTTATTGCCCGCTGAATAGATGGGATAACGTCTCACTAATCTGTGAATTTCTTGTTTAGTTAATGGAATTTCCTCCTCAATAATACCAACAGACTCGATAACAGTCACTTGACTCGGATGCGAATACTTTGAATTGAAATAATAATCAAGAGAAGCCTGTTTTTTGAACCTTGTGTTGAACAGGTCGGTGGTGATGTTGGTGGTGCCAATGGAATTGATGGTGTTGGAGTGGGTTTTGGTACTTTGAGAAGTACTTCTTCTTTTGATATAACTCGGTAGGATTAATAAAGTCAGCTTGAATGGGTGGGACTACGTGCCTTCAATGTATAATACGACAAACAATTCCAGGGATGAAATGAAGTGTATTAGTACAAACAAACTTTTCCGATAACGTCTCTATCTTTCACATATATATATGAATATATATAGATATATATATATATAGATGACCAATAATAGCTCCCAAGGAATGCCAAATGATCATTTGCTTTTTTTTATTTTATTAGAATTTGTTTTTTATTTGCCTCGCTTTAAGTCGCCAACTGCACATGTTAACCGAAGACAAACTAAAAGACAAAACAAAGGCAAAAAAAGGGGGCAGACATATATATTATATGATTATTGTAAGGCAGAAAAAAAATAATGTGGGAAAAATAAAAAAAAAAAAGCAGCTGATTGATTGATATGATGTCGGGGTACGCCTTACCCACAGAAGCATATCCACTTTACTTTGTTCATCAAACCTTCCCTCAATAAGGTTTACATTATTGTTATCCAGATATTACTATGAATACTCCAGTCTCATCTCACTAATTTTATGTATATATATATACATGTTGAAAGAGAGCGAAGGCTATGTGTGAAAAAAAAGTCTGGGCAGGGCATAAGATCAAGCAAGCAGTAGGTGAATTTCTCTTGGAATGAATTAATCTTGGAATTATAGTTGACTAATAGATAGACAGCAGGAAATGACAAGACTTTCAAGTAGTTCTTGTGATATCTTTGTATACAAGGTCAACTTCAAATTCATGTAGATGATTACATCTGGCAAGCATCAAGTCGAGACGCTTCTTTCATAAAATTAAATAATTTACTGCCCCCTATGCTCAATTAAGTCTGTAAACTGTGGGGTAAAAAAGAAAAGACAATAAAATATGTAAAGACGATTGAGGTCAGATACACTACTTTTCTTAACTAAAATGCTTCTTTGACTAGACAGATCAGCAGCTATTTCAATACTAGTTTGCAATTGAACATACAATAACTAATCTATTCCAAATTCATTTCAAGATCAACTTGCTATATGTGAACAAAAACTTAACTTGTGGGATAATCATCATATTAACACATTCTTGATATACCTCAAGGTATCGATAGTTTCCTTATCTTTTATCCTTGCCAATCTTGATTTGCTCTCATTGATCTGAGCATTTTCATCGTATAATAACTTGATACTTTTCAGCTCCCTATTTGGAGCAATTTGAGCAATCATCTTGTCCACATTCTGTGAAACTATTTTCACGGTTGTTGTCATTTCATCGTTAAAGCTGTTGTTTTTGACAATGCTATCATTTAAATTGATTTCAAATTCAGCAATGCAGTTGTTAATCACCACTAAGGAATTCACCAATCGTAATGATTCTAATTTAGGAGCAAGTTTTTGATCGAGTATGATCTCTAAGCAATCATTCAAGTTTGTCAATAGTCGAGCAAAAGTTTGTAGTGATAACGAATGTAAATCAAGCCCACTGAGAGATTCAATCCAGTGAAATATATGACGAAAATTCAGTGTGTAAAAGGATATATCTTTTAAAAGGGTTTCCACAATGTACTCTGTGACATCGTACAATTTCTCATTCGATATGGACAACGATGACATCACCCCAGATACAAATTTCTCAAATCCTGGTAAGTCATATGCATGAATGAAAAACTGTTGATGCTTGGGCAATTTCGATTTAACGGTTAATTTAGATGTGAATCTTGATAGCAACTTCAGTATCTTGTTGAAAAAAATTATCAGATTTTGTTTAGACGGTATCAACAAAATATTTGTCAAATTACAATATAATGATATGATCAAATCAATATCACAACAATTGATGGATCTGATGAAAACATCGTATTTCAGTAATTCAATCTCTTCACCCCTTATCAATTTCTCTACATCGCATTGTATCATTTTGAGAAATATTCTTCTTGAATAAATTTTCAATTGTTCCTCTTTGAATACATTGGACGAGTTACTGGCGTAGTAAATTGGTAGTGAAATGAAGTATGAGATGGATATTTCAAATAATGGAACGACAAAGAACTCAAAATCCTGATCCTGAGCATGTTTATCAACTTTCATCAAAATTTTCAAAAGTAAATAATCCTTGAACCTTGAGTCTCGTATTTTGCTATCGATCGATAGACTGATCAAATACTGACTTATATACAGCTTGTCTTGCTCAAATGGTGATAAATAATATAGATTAAGATAATACTCGATAAAATAATCATAAAATTTCAAATTCGTCTTGAAATCTAATTTGATATTAGCATTGAAAAAGTTTATCAAACCCTTTTGCTTCGACAAAAGTTCTAAGCGAGCACAGTTTTGAAGCACCAGCGGATTACAACATTGAATCAAAAGCAATAATTTGAAGCAATACATTTCTTGTTCCACAGGAAATGTAGCGACTAGTATATCAAATATGAGATCAATATCAAATATTTCAATGAGATTGATATTTTTCAAATAATAACTGATCTTTAAAAGTCGAATGATTAACTCACCTCGACTCAAATTATTCACACGTATGCTTTTCAAGAACAGATTTTTCACCGATACATCATTGTAATTCAAATTGATCAAATACTTGTTACTCAATTCACTATCCTCATCCTCATCTTCAGTAATATCCTTAAATTTGTCACCTCCATTCTTGTTGTCATTACTAGATTTGTTTTCTTGATTTTCAAACTGTCGGAGTAATTCGTAAGACGTATTCACTATACCATTCAACGATGAAATGGCCCATTCAAAGTCTTTGGACGTTTTCTTGAAAATTGCATCCACTAGCTGGGGCGTAACGTCTGTGGCAAGGGGCTTGTGGTACTGACCAACCATTATTCTGAATGCCCACGCAAATATAACAAGCCTTGTACACGTAAATATGTGTTACCGACAGATACTAGTCTGGATGAAATATAAAGATAAATGAACTGGCCGAGTTTTGAAGTTGGTGTCAATGATACATGAGACAA
Organism: Nakazawaea populi; assembly: GCA_030557235.1. NCBI lineage: Eukaryota > Fungi > Ascomycota > Pichiomycetes > Alaninales > Pachysolenaceae > Nakazawaea > Nakazawaea populi. The sequence continues at coordinate 48,803 of JAKTVN010000043.1, forward strand.
TCTGTTGATTAAATAATAGCCGAGGGCAGGTTTGTAGTAGTAATGTTTCAAGATTTACAAATGCTCTTAGATTTTTGCTAATGTTTCTCGAATTAGTCTGATAAGATTAGTCGGACGTACACGACCTCAAATGAATAGATATACTGAGAAGTGTTGAACCTTTTCACTATTAACGCCGACAGATTCAGAGACTATAAACAGGATCTTTTCCCCCCTCCTCGTTTTAATTAGTTTTCCACATACAGATTATTCAAAGCATTAGAGGAAATCTTTGTTGACAACTTTTTTTTAGTTCTAATCTACGCTTATTCTCTCCCTCAAGACTCAAAACTTTTGTCTCGATTTGGCAGTTTTTTACACGACACTGTCGACAGCTATCTTGCACTTAGAAAGTTAGTGAATCAAAACAATGTGCAGGGTGTCTGAGAGAGGTCAAAGGTATTATTTTCAGCAGATGAAAGAGAAATTCAAATTCAAGCAGATTGATCTATGGCCAATGCAATGATCACCAGACATTTTATATGGTCCAAGTCGTACCATTGACAGGGTCTCGATGATCAAAGGTTCACAAATCTCATGATGTGATTCTGATTACCATCCTCCAGTAGAGTCATCCTAATATAAGTAGCAGACTTTGCAGTTCAAAGCAGATTTCAAAGCAGCAACTATACCAAGGGATCACTCGATGACTATTTGTGACATATCCCATCAATGGTGCACGTAAGGCGACAGAAGAAAAAGAAGAGTGAAAAAAAAACAACGGGTTGAGAGAAAGTTGAAACCTATATACTGCAAGAACAAGTGAAATATCTCACACAAATTAAATATGTCTTTTCTGGCTCAAGACGATACAAAAGAATATGCAATTGTCACTGAGAATCTATCATACACGTTCCCATCGAAGAAGGTTGGTTTAGCCAATATCAATCTTAAAATTCCCAAGAAATCCAAAGTCTTGATCATTGGACCAAATGGTGCTGGTAAATCAACTCTATTGAAGATATTAGCAGGACAGAAGTTAATCAGGTCAGGCACTATATTGATCAATGGCGTGGACCCTTTCAAATTTAACAATGTTTCCAACAATAACAAGACTACTGGTGTGGTTGCTTATCTTGGCACTGAGTGGGCCAATAATGAGATCACTAAAAGAGACATCCCAGTGACAGTGTTGATCAATAGTATTGGTGGTGATTTGTTTTCCGAGAGGAGGGACTTGTTGATCAATTTGTTGGACATTGATATCGAGTGGAGAATGAACCAAATCAGTGATGGAGAGAGGAGGAGAGTTCAATTGGCGATGGGGTTGTTGAAACCATGGGATTTGTTGTTGCTAGATGAAGTTACCGTTGATTTGGATGTCTTAGTGAGAAACAGATTGTTGAAATTTTTGAGTGATGAAACCCACGAGAGAAACGCCACAGTGGTCTACGCAACACATATATTTGATGGATTAGGATCGACGTATCAGCAGGACAAGAGTTGGCCTACTAATATCATCCATTTGAGTGGAGGACAAAAATTACAAGATATTAGTATAGATCAAGTTGAATATGTTGGTGGGGCAGATAAAGCCAACACCAAACCTGAAGCAGATGATGAAGGTATTGAAGAACTTGAGAATCACATTAAAATTCCAAAAGTTGATAGTTTACATCCCTTAGCATTAAAATGGTTGAAACATGATTTAAAGTTGAGGGGTGAGAGAACTGCAGACAACACCAGGATGAAGTTCGAAGAATTGGAGAAGATTTTGGAAGATAAGTATTATGATGGTGGGAAAGATAGAGTCACAAGTTATTTCAAAACAACAAGAAGTACACATTAGTCAAGTTGTTGGCTAGATAGGTGGCTAAATTTATGTTTTAAAAAAACATTGGATTTTTAAATTATAAATCTGTACATGAGAACACATTCGTTTACATCTCTGCCTTTTTGTCCTATTGGCTAAATTTTGATTCATCACAAAAATGTTGCGATCTGCTGTGAACTTATCTCTTCTGTGGAAAGCATTTCCTTGCCGCCCTGTGGTTGTCAAATTGGTGTTCTTTAGAGTCCCAAAAAATGTTGGGAACTACGGTTGACTCTCAACCACTGTTTTAAAACAAATCAAGTTGATCGCACCAACTACTGTGAAATACCCTGCCACAAATTTGTGCTATTGTTTTTCAAACAAGCTATATGAAATTGCACACTTGTCTTTGATAAAACACTACTCTTACAGTCATCTCAACTAGACGCGATATATAAATGCTGATGAACTAAAATCAGATCTCTTGTTGAAGTTTAGAGAGCCCCACACACGACTTTTGTGGGGAGTAATCACGGTAGGTAATGTAAAAGTAGTGTAAAAAATAAAAAAGATCAAAAAGAGATGTGAGAATTGGCAGTGTAAAGATAGTTCAAAAAAGTCAACAAAGAAAAAAATAATTAGTGAACAACTATAATGACAAGTAAATGAATAATTTGATATGATCAATGAATCAATGAAACAATAAATGGTTCACACAAACAAAAAACAATAAGGACTTATGACTACAGTATAATTGCATTACCATGATAGGTGATCTCTCATTCGAGATATAATTTGGAACCATGCAATTCACCAGGACGTTATTCCCCTATGATTCATCACTAATTTGACAAGCTGTTGATATCGCTACAATAAAACTGTTTCAAAGTGCAATATGTCATTTCCCATCTTCGGAGAAAGCATCTATTTTGTTGACCTCAGTGTGTGACCATGATAATGATTTTTGCCAATGGCTTATTCTTTGAACGTTGTTGAGTCTCTGGAATGTTTTTTTTTTTTCTCTTCAATTAACAGATTCACAGAAATTACAGAAAGGGAACACAAACAGACAAGATTACATTGACCTAATTGCCCAACCCTCTAACAGTAATAATATCATGTCAAAATCAGTTGAAAAAAACTTATCTCTTGCACCAAAAGAAGTTAGAGCTCCAAACGCTGCTACCATCGCAGCTGAGTCGAACTTGACGAAAAGGAAACCGCTCAAACAAATTACAGAACAATCGTTGACTTCCACTGATGAAGCACTCAGTGGTACTTCGTCCAGTTAAAAAATGTGAACACATTCAACTCATTATTAAAGTTTGATGATCAACTAATTGGCAATCACCACTTGAGGGATTGCATTCAAAAGAAATTTCGAAGCTTTTAGCGCCAATCTTACAAAAGAAGCTGCTCAACAGTTGAAAACAAACCCATTAGTAAGTTTTATCACCCATCTACTCCAAATTGCTATGTATGCATTCTAACACTGATTAAACAGATTGGTACGATTGAACCAAATTGTATTGTTCGGGGATATGATGTTGACACCCAATACGACGCTCCCCGTCATTTGGTGAGGATATCTCAGAAATCACAAATAGATATTAACCAAAAGATGAATCATTATTATGATGATCGGTACCAGGGCTCTCATGTGACAGCTTACGTTCTTGATACAGATGTACATGCTATGCACCCTCAATTTGAGGGTCGCCTGAAACATGGTGCAGATTTCACCGATTCAGGTGTAGAAGATAAGCACGGACATGGTACCCATGTTGCAGGACTTATTGCTTCAGAAAAGTATGGCATTGCCAAAAAAGTAAATATCATTTCTGTCAAAGTACTTGACAATTACTGTGAGGGATCCTTGGATTCAATTGTCGATGCTATAAATTACGTCATAGAAGACGTTTATATAAACAAATGGCCAGCAGCGGTATGTAACCTTTCCTTGGTTACATATCACAATATTTCCTTAAATGATGCCATAAAAAAAGCTGCACCGTGCAGGAATAATACTCGTGGTTGCCGCTGGCAACCACAACTACGATGCATGCCAAGTTTCTCCACTGTCATCTCCAGAAGCAATCACTGTTGGTGACATAGATGACAGGAACGACCAAATTGCACCATTCTCGAATTGGGGGTCATGTGTCAATATATTTGCTAGTGGCGTGGAAGTTGCTAGCTTGGATAACTTGGATGAGGATGTGACCGTTACCATGAGTGGTACATCTATGTCAGCTCCAAGTGTTACTGGTTTGGTGAGCATCTTATTGGACCGCGGTGTTAAGCCCTCCAACATCGTGAGTACATTGCACGAGATGAGCTTGAAGAATGTCTTAGAACCTAAAACACTCTTCGACTCTACTGGAACCCCCAATAAGCTAGTCTTTAGCAATGTCAATAATGTGTGAAATACATAGGGTATTATTACCGGTGAGAGGTGATATTCAATAACCACAGTTTCCTATGAGTATCATCCCCTTCGAGCTTTTTAACGGTTTAGTTGCTATTTCTTTTGACTGTTGTAAACTGGACATTTAGAATGTCTTTGAGTGGCAGCTAAAAAGTAATTTTTTTGAGGTTATACCTGTCGGTAGCTTTGGTATACCTAGCCTCTCAATAAGTCACAGATCAATACGGCGTTACAGACAGAATGGGATGGTGTTAATGATGTTATCAAGATATTAATAACATTGATGAATAATGGAGCCGACAACAATATTAGTGGAAGTAATAATACTAGTGCCCGCAACAAAGGTGGAAAAATGATTCAAGGAAGAAAGACTCGAATACAATAAATTTAGATGAGGATTTGTTGGCTTTAGCCGCTGGTTCTGATGAGGAACAGGACCAGAATGATAACTCCTATTTCGAACAAGAAAATGATGACGAAGAAGAAGTTGATGAATACGATGAAGAGGAGGAGGAAGAGGAGAAGTCATTGTCTTCGAGAAAGAAAAGAAAGATTGCTATGAAAAGCCCTTATATGATCAATTGGACCAAATCAGCATCATAAATAAATCACCAACTTGTAAGACGCACAACGTTTGCACGATCAGGGAATGACCAAACTATCCATTGAAAGAGCCCCAACACTGTTCAAACTGGGTTGGGGAGTAGCAAAAGGTATCGATTTATTCGTTGATCCAAGGTTGAAATTGAATAGAACTAATTGGTTTAATGATTTTGGTGAAAAATTGAAAAATTGAGCGATTTCGGTGTTGACTTAAAAGCTGAAGAGGATGATGATGTGCGGTACCACTCCACAAACTCACCAGATATAACAAAATAACTGAAAAATCATGAGAGAACAATATTTGAACGGTTGACCACTACGGGGAGAAAGGCCAGAAGAAAACATATTTGTTAGGGATAAATAATAACAGCTATACAGTAAATAAAATAATGGAAATGATATACGATAAGTGAAAAAGAAGAAAAAGAAGTGGTGAATTGAGGGTGCGTACCCCTGTATCAAGAATGTAAGCTGTCACATGAGACAACTGGTACTCATCTTTTGATTATATAATATCATCTCTTTTTGAGTCATCCTCACCAATTGGCGTTATGGTTCAGTTTGCTTCTTAACATCACATCCCCGAACAATACAATTTGGTTCAATCGTATCAATCTATTTAATCAGTGTTAGAATGCATACATAGCAATTTGGAGTAGATGGGTGATAAAACTTACTAATGGGTTTGTTTTCAACTGTTGAGCAGCTTCTTTTGTAAGATTGGCGCTAAAAGCTTCGAAATCATTAAAGAAGTATTTCTTTTGAATGCAATCCCTCAAGTGGTGATTGCCAATTAGTTGATCATCAAACTTTAATAATGAGTTGGATGTATTCACATTTTTTAACTGGACGAAGTACCACTGAGTGCTTCATCAGTGGAAGTCAACGATTGTTTGGTAATTTGTTGGAGGGGTTTCCTTTTCGTCAAGTTCGACTCAGCTGCGATGGTAGCAGAGTTTGGAGCTCTAACTTCTTTTGGTGCAAGAGATAGGTTTTCGGAATTAGACATGATATTATATTATTACTGTAAGAGGGTTGGGTAATTAAGTCAATGTAATCTTTATCTTGTCTTGATTATTATTTTGTTCTGTTTATTATATATTTTCTTAAAGCAAAACAGCCGCCATTCCCAGAGCAGTAAAAGCAAGACCAGCGTCATCAACCAGCAAGAATATAATTTTTGAAAGAAAAGAAGGCTTCAATCCAGAGATCTATACGACTTGACTTCTTCCTCGAAGGGAGATAGAACGGCGATAGCTCAGCTTAAATGGCCATGGTTGAGAGTGCAGATTACCTTTCTTATTGATATCAATTCTCATGTTGTTATATTTAGCTATGAGAATTTGTCCCATTTCTTAAGGTTTCTTATTTGGGTGGAAGTCACACAACCGGATTTGCCTTGTATGAATTTTGCCTCAAGATCGTTGAAATTCATCGAATTAGCAGTATACCAGCGTACTTATTCAACATTATGGAGCTTTCATTGGTTATTGTGCTAACATTATTGGACTTCTTTGTATTATCCACACAATCAGTATATCATTCGGTAGGGTGGTATCGAATTGATTTTTTTCGGGAATGATTCAAATAGAGGTCTGGGAATACGAGGGATTGGAATCGCAGATGAGATCGAAAAGGTTGTGGAAACAAATCAATAAGGACCACTATCTGTTATACGGCAAGAATGAAATTAGACAAATTGGTATCTGCCAATAACCACGGCAGTTTAAAAATGGAAGAAAATGAATACGAATTGAGAATTTACGCTCTGAGTCTGAAACTGAATTTGAACAAGTTCCAAAACACGTCCCCGTTGACTATATCATATTCCCTTATGATATCTCCTTCTACCAAAATGTTGTCAACGCTGTTGGACCACTATACTTTTTTGGTGGTCATGGGCCAAGCCCCTCATACTCCTGACCAGAATGGGCTAACTATTTTTCATACCTTTTCAAATCTTTAATCTCATCATAATTTTGATCAAAAATCGAGTTCTTCGAAATTCGTCCTTCTTAACATTGACTGAAACAAATCTTTTTGATAATTTTTCCTCTTTTCTGCATCAACTTCTCCCTCTTTCAAAATCAAGTCAGGCAGCTTTCCAAATTTATCAAGGAATTCATTCACTTCGGGAACGGTCACCATGTTACCTTTAACGTTCACAACTCTTCGAAACTTGATAGCCTCACAACAAATCTCTGCAAAACCATGGTCTTCTCCACTGAAACTGTTCTCTGCACTTCTTTTCCACTTTTTAAATCGTGTGTAATCGCTCGATGCAGCAGGAATCTTGTATTTGTTTATTAATATATCACCCAACTTGGACTTCTTGACATGGTAAAATCGGTCGTCTCTATCGGGCATTGGTAGTGTCGCAACTGAATATATGTTGTCACCAACCATCCAGCGGTATTTTCTGATGAGCCTTTCGACAATTTCATACTCTCGTTGAGGTCAATGTTGGGAACTGTAGGATCTCTCTGAATATGTGAGACAGTAATCAAAATATCATGAAGAAGGTCAGAAAATTTGGGAGGCCATGATTTTGAGACTCGGCTGGGGGAATTGTCATCCGTATCACCTCGCACAATTTTGGGAAGCTCTGGGCTCGCAGACCTGTCGCTAGGAATTATCTAGTAATCAATTGATGGAAATTATAACAATCTTTGCAGATTTCTTATGATGTCACTCATCTGCTCTGAACCACACAAAAATCTCCCAAAGTAAAGAAAAAAATAAAACTTCTCATCTCATCATTGATTGCATGGCTTGGGCAAGTGGTCTTTTGATTGACAGCATGCCAAAAAGTCAAGAGCAAAAATCAAAAAGTTTCTTTAACTACTAATGGAACAGATTGCATTGCATTGTGGATTTATAGATACTAACGACATCATTTTGATATGCGTAGACAGTTTTGGTTTGAGAGAAATTAATGGCAGCTATCTACGAGAACAAGGAAGAATAATTTGGAAACTATGGGGTTCTCCAGGTGTTACGACACGTAAATGCAGATTTTTCACATGCATAAGTCGAGTAATACAATAATAGCTGTTTCATTGACGTGAAGCATTATCAATTGATTACCAATTGTAGTATTTACTAATCTTGGCAATCTAACTCAAACACATACGGTTAACAATCTTATTGCGAACATTATCTTCACTCTTTTCGGAAGTGTATACCGCTTGTTTGATATAATTCAGCTGATAGTGGTTGATAGTCTAATATTTCGCTATACAATTTTGCTATATAGTTCTATATATATTTAATCAGATCTTGGGTTAAAGGATCCCCTTTATATATTGTTTCGAGGTTTCTCTGAATTATAACCTCAGCTTCATTTTTTTACTTTCTAGAAATTTCCACTGAACTTGTATTTGCTTTTAAGGCAACTCATCCGCAATAGTATTGAGGATAGGGATACCGAAAATACCGACATGTCACCTTCCTTTATCCATAAATCTGATAAGAAATAAGTAAAAGAGTAGATAGAAGTCAAAAAGATGTAAAAAAATAACATTTTTAAAGTTAAAAGAGAAGAAGAATAGGGGTGGGGGAGAAAGTGTGAGGAAAATTGATTCCTAGGACGAAGCTCGGATATAACTACAGATCGATGAACAGATGGGTACGACGAGAGTACTGACCACCATATTATTTTTCTAATTGTCATCAACTGATAGACTCAAGATTTGATGAAAATAATACTCGTAACTGCAATTGACGCTGCCTTAGATAATCGTACGTTTTATTTCCTAACGACTGGCAGACAGACGCGAGTAAGTGAAAACTTACGATCGCTAAAGTCGTGCAAGACTTCGCAGAGTAATTCCTAATGCGGTAACGACAACTAACTTTTTTTTTGTAAACGATGCGAGTCACGTGCAAATATATCTTTTGACAAGAGATTGCAAACGAAGATTTGGAAATTATCGTCTCATACCACTCATCATCAGCCGTCAGAAAATTGTGTATGTGAGAGAGGGAAAGATTCTCTTCCAATAAGAATGTAGATGTGGGACGCTACAGAGTGTGATTATACGAGCTGGTTGTTATGTTATCATTGGGCAGTTGAGACGAAAAGTTTCTTTGAGGGTTTTAGAAAGTTCTCCTTTAGTTCTCCAAAATTCTCAAAACTTCTCCTTTAATCTTCTCGAACACTTAACAATACACGCTCACTATCAAAGCTTCAAAAATCTTTTTGAATTGTACTGAAGAGATTAATTGCTGGTGTCCTGATAAAGGTGTTGATAGACTAGATCAAGTTAACAGCTAGTTGTAGCTAGCAATTTAATCAATCATCTTTTACCAACAACCTCCCTACAAAAATCGACAATTTATTCTCTTGATTTCGTATCGATCATGATCTCAAAAAACTGTTCACTCCTCAATTGAGAAAGAATTGAAATATCTCTTTCAACAGATGATATTAGAATAGAGGAGGTTGGCTTCTCAAAGATGTGATTGAGGTATTTGCTGAGCAATCTTTGGCTAAACAGGAAATTCATTAGGTGATCACTCAAGTTCTGTGGTATATTTTGATACTAAATGAGCAAAGAGGGTACACAATCGCAAGTGAAAGGGGAGGAAGCTTTTCACTGTCTGTCATTTGGACCCAATTGGAAATTGGAAAACAAAAGGAGAATTTTTTGATATGTATTTTATCGCTCCATTTTTTTTCTCCCATTTTGTATACGAAGAGATCGCTTAGAAAATGAAGTTGGAAAATATAAATAAAAAAAACTTTAGGTACGAAGTGATATATATACTTTCACACACAATTATATAAGTACCCCAACTAGTATCCCTTCTTTTTCAACAAACTCTAGATTATAGGACACTCTATTACTTCAAGCACGATCAAAAGCTTTTATCTAGCACATTCAGTAACCAAAGAGACTTACTTGTATCATTAAAAATAACTGGAATTTTTTAAACATGGATTTAGTGTTGGAAATTGCTGATACATACCTCTTTGACAGAGTGTATGCTTCTTTATTCCCTTCCACTTTAGGTGACAACTTGCCTTCAAATTTGAAATACTACTTCAACAATGCAAATTCCACCTCCCCACATGAAACCGCCAACATCTTATTGCAAACAAATTTGAGCTATCAGGGAGTTATGCTGAAAATCTTTGAAAGTCAAGGTGCTTTTAATGAAAAACATATATACGGTGTAAGCTCGCCAATTTTCTTACCTGAATCATGCTTTACTTATGCTTCGTTGTTGCCAAGGTCAAATATATTAAGACAGCTGATTTCATTGTTCTTGATTATGACTATCTTTGGTTGGCTATTATATTTGGGTGTCGCGTCAGCTTCGTATTATCTCGTTTTTGATAAATCCATTTTTAACCATCCAAGATATTTGAAAAACCAAATGTCTTTGGAAATTTATCAGCTGGTGTCTGCCATTCCTGTGATGGTACTGTTGACCGTGCCTTGGTTCTTGATCGAGTTGAAAGGTTATTCCAAATTATACTTGTCCATTGATGAATCTACTGGTGGTTGGAAGCTGATTTTTTGGCAACTACCTACTTTTATCATGTTTACCGATTGTGGTATCTACTTTATACATAGATGGTTGCACTGGCCTGCTGTTTATAAGCTGTTACACAAGCCTCACCATAAGTGGATTGTCTGCACACCATTTGCTTCACATCTGTTCCACCCAGTTGATGGCTATGCTCAATCATTACCATACCACTGGTTCCCATTTGTTTTCCCATTGCACAAGATCTCATACTTGTTATTGTTCACTTTTGTTAACTTTTGGACTGTCATGATCCACGATGGTGAGTACTTGAGTAATGATCCAGTTGTCAACGGTGCCGCATGCCACACGATCCACCATTTGTATTTTAACTACAACTATGGTCAATTCACCACTTTGTGGGACAGATTGGGCGGTTCATACAGAAAGCCAGATCAAGAGTTGTTTGATAAGAAACTGAAAAATGACAAAAATGTTTGGAAAACCCAAACTAAGAAAATGGAAGTCATTAGAAATGAATTGGAAGGTGCCTCCGATGATAGAGAATACGGAACAGAGGAGGGATTATTAAAACAGAGAAAGAGCATGAAATGAGTCCAACTGAATGGATCTCATACCAAGTTCATTTCCAATAGGCCATTTTTTCATGGTTACCTGATACAAAACTATTTACGACCTTTATGATCACCGGACTATGTCTCCATATTTTCTTATGTTCCCTTTTTTGAAGAAAACTCGCAATTTAGAATAAACGGTTATCTCCATTACTAGAGACTGCGCCCAAAATTGATATATTTTATTTTTACAGACAGTTATACATTTTTTTCGAGCTCCCCAGTATTTTTTTGTTCCAACAGGGTGGTGGGTGGTGTTTCAATACGAGTTCAAACAATTTTTCGAACTTTCAAACCTAAATAAAAATACATCTGTAAATTATAATGGCTGGGTTTCTCTCAACAACCATCTTATCGCTCTTACATCGTGAAATTCTCTCTCCAAAACAGGTATTAGGTCTTCTCTCAATTGATAATTGTAATCATTAATCCACTTGATTTCCTCACAGGTCAACATGTTGACATCGATCAACCTCAAACAAAACGGAACTTTTGTCAAGTACTCAAACTCCAAGAATTTTTTCTCTTCAAAGCTCGACTTTTTACTCTTCACACACAAGATATCCGATTCCAACCTCAATCCATATTCGCCATCCTTGTAAAAACCTGGCTCATCACTGATGAAGTAACTTGGTTTGATTTCAACATTTCTTCCGATATATATCGGACCCTCATGAACACACAAGAAAGACCCAATCCCATGACCTGTTCCATGATTGTAATTCAATCCATGCTTCCAAAGCGGTGTCCTGCACAAAATGTCCAATTGTGATCCAGTGGTACCTTCAAGAAATACTTCCATTGTTAACGCCAAATGGCCCTTTAATACAAGGGTATAGTTGATGATTTGCTCTTTTGTAGGTTTGGTAAAGTGGAGCGTTCTAGTTATATCTGTGGTACCATCTAGGTATTGAGCACCAGAATCACAAAGGTATATTTTTGTTGGGTCAATGATATCAGATTTTTCCGGGGTTGGACTGTAATGAATGATAGCACCGTTGGCTCCTGTGGAAGAGATGGTGTCAAATGATAAACTCTTGTAACCCGGTAATAAGGTTCTATAATACTCATTCTGTTCCAGCAGCTCCCATTCCGTGATTTTTTCATCTTTTATGACCAAATGATACTCTAACCAAGAGAAGTATCGAGCAAGTGCAATACCATCTTTAAATTGTGCTGATTTTTGACCTTCAATTTCAGTCTCATTTTTGAAGCTTTTCAAATCGGCTATCAAGGAGCTGAATTTTTTATCATCTGAATTAATCCTATTAACTAAAGCCAAGCTAGGATTATCGGGAAGCATTGGTTTCTCTATCGAGGAAACTTCATCCCAGAACTTGGTGTATGCCATTATAGATAATCCCTTGATGGTTTGCAAGTACTTTGATGTATCCAGATCTAATTTGCAATTTTCAATGTAAAACCTCACGTTGTCTTCCTCTACGATGACGTAGGAAAAGAAAACTGGATTGAAAGGAATATCATCTCCTCTCATGTTCAATAACCAAGCAATATCATCTAATGCAGTGATTACAATACTTTCGCAACCATCTTTTTTTATCAGTTCTCTGACTCGAGTTATCTTTTCATTGGCATGAACTCCACTGTAGATCAATGGCAATTCATATACTGTCGAGTTTTTGTATGCTGGCCTTTCCCCATTTTGGTCCCACATCAAGTCAATCAAATTTTCGAATAAAGGTTCAAATTTCAGATCGTTCGATACACTTTGACTCTTTAAATAGTCCGCACTTTTAAAAGTGATCAATTTCGGATCAATTGAAATCTTTTTACTAAAGGAGTTTGATAAAGCCTTGTTTATGGCCCACTGTTGCCAAGTTGGACTTGATATCACTGTGGACTTTAACAAGACCCAGTTCTTGTCCAATTGCTCTTCAGCCTGAAGATAGTATCGACCATCTGTTGACAATGCTGCTTCACCAGTCAATTCCTTAGCGTCGTTCAACGTGACAACAGCGATACCGGCCGAGCCCGTGAATCCTGATATATACTGACGTCTTCTATCCTTTTGAGATGTATACTCGCTTTGATGTTCATCTTCAGATGGGATTATGTAGACTCCTATATCGTTCATCAGCATCAAGTGACGTAATTCTTTCAATCTTGAGCTGGAATTGAATTCACTAAATTGCAGCTCGTTGTTATCTCCCAGTAAGGTCAGTTCATCATCCATTTCCTCAGAACTCTCATTGTCCAAATCAGACTCTGTGTAGTCCGTAACAAAGTGGTTGAACTTGGTGAATTGAGATGCATCAGCAAACCTAATCTCGTTCGAAAAACTATCATATCTGTCACTGAGTTTGAGAGACTTGCTCTTGGAAAACAATCTAGCAAATGGCAAACAAGACAACTGCCTCTCTGGCGAATCAACTCTTCTGCCTCTCATTTTCGTATTGCTTCGAAGGAGTTTGATATTGTATAATTGAAATTGTGTGGGTATGCGTTCTTTTTTATCACTTTGGTGCCTTATCGGTCTGTGGAAATTATCGTTTTTTCTGGAGTAGATTTATATTACTGGATATCTTTGCACGCCATCTTTCTGAGTGTCTGTTTCAACCCTTTATATTTCTCATACAATTCCTCTCATCACTTCCCAACATAATGAAAATGATTCATTTGTTACAAAGTCCCCTGTGACGGCGATGAGCCTTCAGTGGTCTAAGGCTGTAAATTGGTCCAGAAAGCCGCAATGACGTGTTTCGAAATAGTTATTGTCTAGTCCCAAAGAGGAAATTACAATCAAGCATGATGGGACACTTTGGAAAAGTAAGAAACCAGGATATATATTGCAAAAGCCTTGACTACAATAGACCAGAAACACTGTTTCAACTTTTGTTACTTAAAGAATTCAGGTTCTCAAGCATCATGTTATCACATCAACTTCTTATTTTACTTATCGCATCAGCAGTTTCTTCTTCCTTGACATCGACTACGAGAGAGGGGTTCCCAGTCCTTCAATTTCACAAGCAAAAGGGAAAACCAGATACACCAACTGCAAAGAGGAAATTCCTGAAGAGAGAGTATTTGTTCAACAATTTCGTCTCGTATATCATCACCTTAAATGTTGGAACACCACCGCAGGAAATGCAATCATATGTCGATACCGGTTCTGCAGATATATGGTTTCAAACGCCGCAATCTTTACAATGTTCCATCTCGCAAGGGTATTCGAACTTGACTAATTGCGATGATCTTGGTATATCTTATTTTGTTCTAGGAGCCAGTTCAACAATACACGTTGATGATCGAAAATTCGTGATGTTATATGAAAGCGGCTACGAAGTTTCCAACGGCACTTTTGTTACGGATAAAATCGGGGCAGGAGGATTTGTTGTACCTAATCAATATTTTGGGTTGGCGTCGCTGTCAAACGTTCAAGATCTTGGCTACATGGGGCTTGGGCTTGAAGGAATTGAGTACAATAGTGTGCCGAAGTATCCAACTTTTATTGAGAATCTATACACCGAGGGCTTAATTGACAAAAAATTATACTCTATCTACCTTGATGAACAGTTTGCTGATGGAGGGGAGATCCTATTTGGTTCCGTTGACGAATCAAAATATCAAGGGGAGCTCATCGCTCACAGTTTAGTTTCTGAAAAGGAATTTTTTATTCAAAGTGGAAGTACCACCTTTGATGGAGTTCAGATCATAGGGAGCACCCCTGCGTTAATAGATACAGGTACCACATCTATGTCAATTCCAACTGAAGCGTTTAAGGAAATAATCAAGACACTCAATGCAACCTTTAACTATGATTTTGGTCTTTATAACGTTATTTGCAAGGATTATAACACGACAGCTCCAGATTTGGTTTTTAAATTTGATGAACAGGAGATATCAGTGGGCCCATCAGAATACTTGATGAACTACAACATCGGCTCAAACGGACAGACAGAGCCAGTTCAAAACGAAAATGGAGATGACATTTGCTTTTTGGGGTTTGACGCTGATGATGACGCCCTCATATTAGGTGACACATTCATTAGATCAGTTTACGCAGTGTTCGATTTGGAAGCTAAACAGATCTCGTTAGCAAAAGCAGCGTGGGTGGTAAATGGATCATCACCGAACACTACTTCGGCGACACTGCCTTTTGGCCTCTCTGCTTCGAGTGCTACAACTTTGCTCTCCTCTAATGTCGCTTCTTCGACATTCAGTTCTTCAACTTCTCAAGAATCAACTTCTCAAGTCAGTTCTACTTCATTAGTGTCCTCATCATCCACAGAGAAGTTGCCTACCCAGTCATCCCCATTGAGCTCTATCGTCCCTGAGATTTCAAGCATTGCAACACACTCCAGTATATTTACGGCGGTTATTTCAACATACGGGCCAACCTCCAACCCAACGAACACACTGGAATATCCATCATCAACAGCAATAGCCACGACTGGTACGGAGCAGAGTTTGTATTTTTCTACTTGGAGTCAAAACATTGGCACCAGGTTCAACTCAAAATCTTCTCAAGCTGCTGTGACCCAATCCCAATCCCAACCTGGAAGCCCAGGCATCACATCAATTGCCGGAATATATACCTCAACTCTGCAAACCCACGACGTGACACTTACCGAATCTATCAGGAAAATGACAGCTGAATTTGGGTCTTCGCCTTCAAAGAGCAATTCTTACAATATTGTAAAAAGTTCCTCATGGCCGAACGGGTCAACCTCGTTGCATTTTGAGACGTTGACTACTACTTCATCGCCACTGAATCAATTTTGGTATACCAGTATAAGCGGCAGTAGATCGGAATCTGTAGTGTCATCATCTTTTTATATAAATGGCGGAACTTCTCCGATTCTGACTTTTGTCAACGATGCTTCTCCAAGCTTGAATAATGGTAATTTTTTTTTTATCATTAGTCTTTATTCGATGTGGTTACTCTAAAAAAGTTATTTTGATATAATTGGAGGCAGGTTTGAATGGAAGAATCTTCTAGAGCAAAAGCTACATGAAATAGTTATTTACTGATTGTATATTAGATTAATTTTTATTAATTCAAAACTCAAAATTTCTAAAATGACATGGTTATAAATATGTATAATTGATGCTCAAGAAAGCCAAATCTCATGTATGGTGATAACACCAAAATTATAATATAATGAGGGCCGTGAACCGATAAATATGCAGTGGAAAATATGATTAAAAAGCTTGAAACACACAAAGACATTAGATGCTTTCGTTTTTTTAAAAGTTGGTTGCTGGATTCACTCTACTACTACCTCTATAGGTGTTTCCAACCAACTCATCATCATCGTAAACTTCAACGTTGTTGATCTGGTCTTCACCAGTGTGACTCAGAGAATCTCCAATGATATCATCATTTTTAAGTGATGTCAATGAATCATTTGGTGAGCCAGGTGAATGCATTGAAGATTTGGAGCCTCTCTTGTATAAGAACCAGTAGGCGAGAAAGGCCAACAAAAGTAAAAATGGTACACCAATACCAACGACACAGCCGATGATGATCTTATCATTCCTACTCAACCCACCACTGCCCGAACTAGAGTCCCTATTGGATGTTGACAATGATGGCGAAGGCGAAGCAGATGAAGTTGACGACAACGACAGTGTTTGCGTCACAGTGACTGTAACTCTCTGATTTGCAGAATTAGTTGAGAGTGTGGTGAATACAGATTCCGATCTGGAACGTGATGAGGATGTTGATGAAGAGCTCAATGGGATGGAAGAAGATGATCTTGATAAAGAAGATGATGATGAAGATCTTGCCTCTGATGATGAGGAGAAGAAAGATGATGAAGATGATGATAATTGTACGGACGATGCTGTGGATGATGACAAGGCTGATGACTCCGAGGAAGATGGTGAGAATGATGAAGATGATGTTATCTGGAACGATGAAGAAGAGAAAGCAGAAGACGAGCTAGGTACAAACGACGAAGAAATTGATGACGAAGGTACAAACGAGGAGAATGAGGATGGCAGCAGCGATGATTGTGATGAAGATGAAATGAAGGATGATGATGATGATAGAGTTGATGAAGATGGGAATGTACTGCTGCTACTAAACACAGATGACGAGCTGTTATTGCTGTTTGAAGTGCTAAATATCAGGGACCCCCCATTATTACTGCTGCTCTCTTCTCTCTTGGCTCTTTCAATAAGATTTCTCGCCTTCATAATGATGCTGCTCTGTTCGATATCTTCTGTGGCATTCAGCTGGGTATGATAATGAAAGTGTCTTGAATTGTCATGGCTGTGTACGTCGAAATGCACTGATGATAGCAGGGCAAAAGATATTATAAGGAGGGTGAGCAGTACCAGTATGAGTTTGAATCTCGAGTTTACACTCATATTGAGATACAGTTAACGTTATTGTTGGTTGTGGGTATATATAAGTAGCTCCAATACCAGATTAGTTGGTTTGAGGTTGTTGTTGATGATGTTGATTGATATATAACACACCGATGAAACAAATCTTTGTCTCACACCCTTTAAAAGAAAAAAAATCGATATTTGCTGTTACCGCTTCTATAAATAAACTCATAGAGAAAAAATTTCACGCCCACGGCAACAACGCTTCTTATACAACTTATTCTATTGACAACCAGGAGTCTTCTCATAGTAAAAACACGTACACGTCCCCATCGACCCACTTTACTAATACTGACTAGAGTTAATTAAATTAGACACTAGGGTCATCAAAGCACCTATTTTGTCAATCTTCTTGTCTCAACTTGCTGTATCTCCACTTCCTCCTCCGAATCGGTGGCATATATATCGTTATGTTTTGTCAATTTGATACTCTTGACAAACCACATGAGTACTAAAGCTGGACCCAAGATACCCAATGCAGTAAAGCCAATGATTTGAGTGGTTTCCCTGTACAGTTTAGCAATAGCTTCCCTTTCAACAGTTCCCCTCTTGTATTTCAACGCAACCTTGATGCTTTTGTAAATCTTTTCCGCTTGAGATTTCTCCTCCAGGGGTAAATATGCGTCTAATTTGTTCAAAACAAGTGAATTCCAAATTCCTCCAGCGATACAAGATCCGATCAATGAACCCACACTTTGAAAGGCCAAGAAAAATGCCGTTGACATTGGGATACCACTACTTCCTGCTATACCTTGTACAGTGACCAATAACGCACACTGATACATACCTCTTCCAAAGCCAATGAAAACTTCAGCCATGTACAAAAGTGCCGTTCTTGCCATACCTCCGTCGGTGTTCATGAAGTGTGATAATAAACCTTGACCCAAGGTCAACACAGGTAAACCAATCAAGCAATAAATTTTTGGATGCTTGGTATATTTCATACAGAGACCGGCAACAACAGAAAAGATTTGGAAACAAGCCTTCTTGGAATCATCGATTCTTGATGCTTCTCCAACGGTGTAATAACCTGACACTTGCAATGTAGTCTTGAAGTATGTGGAAAATGAAGAGTTGACACATAACTCCAATGCTGTAATTGCACAAGCAATCAGAATCGTTTTTTGTTGCAAAGATTGTGGTTGTACAAATGGTCTCTTACTCAATCTGGTGCTGACATAATTGCAGTTCCATATTAAAAACATCATGAACAAGACAAATCCAACACATAACATTGCAATTAACCTTGCCTCATGCCATCTGTAAACACTGGATCTTCCAGTCAAGGTCAATGGTATGAAACATAAGGTCAATCCTGTAACGAGAAGTGCACCTCCAATGAGGTCCAACTCTTTATAAAGGAAATACCAAGCTTTCTTATACCATGGTCCATGTTGGGGCATATTTTGTAAAATTCTAATGATCTTTTGTTCCCCCGTTTGTTTGGCTTTTTTATCTAAATAGTACATCACCCCAGTCAACAAGAAACATGTGGCACCTAAAAGTGCGGCCCAAATACCGTAACCTATACGCCAGGTCAAATTGTCCATTACAGCATCTTGAATTACTGATCCCACGTACAACGATGGAACTGCGGCAATAGCGTCGGGTAATTGGGTCCATATACCTCTGTTTAACAATGAGGTTGTATCTGCTATAAAGATTTGTTGGAAAACTCTATATCCAATCTTTCCAACAGCAAAGAAGATCTCTGCACAGAGATAAGTTTCCACATTTTGGCATGCTGCATACAAGACATAAGCTAATGAATAGATTAAAACTGCAATTCCAAAACCTTCTGCTCTACCAAAGAAATCAGCCATCTTGGCCAAGATTGGGTATGACACAATGGCAGTGATCTTGTATACAACAGCAGATGTTGAAATCATGGCATGGGCATTGAAATTGGAAGTGGCATAACTTGCCAAACCGGAAGTGGAATCATTGGCAAACGTCTCCACAAATGCGGTGAAGATTAAGACCGCATAAGCGATAATAAGTATTCTCTTCGACCATGCTTTTTTGTAAATCTCTTTAGCTTCATCATCATCATCATCTCCATATTCACCATTATTATTATCCCCTTCTTCATCGGTGCTGGTTAAGGTATGTTCTTTGAATCTCCCTTCAGACTCACTTTTACCCTCAGCGGATGTAATACTGCTATTGGTGGAGGAGCTGTGGACCTCTTCACCAATTTGAGTCTCGTTCTCTCTTTTATCGACAACTGTAGCAGCTGCTGGTACAACTACCTCATCAATTGTTGAATTCATTTTCTATATGATTGATCAGACAAAAAATATAAGAGGGGGATAGACTTGCAGACCATTGTATTTATATATATGTTGTCTCGATTTCATAGACTGATGTTAAAGCGACTAGACCGGACAAACTTACGTGATAGAAATCTTTTCCAGAAATACCATATATATGCCAAGTGGTTAAATTTTTCACTCATCAGGTTGAAATAAAATCTAACATCGAATTAGGATTTTCCGTTTGGCTTCCAAGACCTTGGCGAATCAATGTAGACTGATCGAATTGATTAAAAAAAAAATTTTTACAGCCGTTTATATCGATTTCAACCCGGGAGTTTGAATACCAAGCAAAAAGGAGTTGCCCAGTTCAGCTTAGAAACTGGTTAGAACTACCCTACTTTCAACCAAATCTTCTAGTAATTCTATATAACCCAACAATAGAGCACAAAAGTAAAAAAAGCTAAAAAAAAAAAGAAAAACTTACATGGTAAAAGATATGTTATGTATGTTTTATGCATCTAGCGTATCTACATTACACAATAGTCACCCCATTGGTCCAGTGTCTCATTTAAACGCTCAACTTGACCTCTTCTTCATTGATGTATTTGGCAAATGGCTTCAACAGCTCTTGAACAGTCTTGTTAACAAATTTTTCGGTTTGTTGAGGTGCTCTTCCGACAAAAGTTGAAGGATCTAACAACATATCAAGATCATCTTTGATTGGAGCGAAAAACTCCTTCTTTGTTATTCTTTCAATCAAGTCATTGTCACCACCTTCTTCCTTAACAACAGCAGCCAGCTGATGTGATAAGACTCTGATTTCCTCATGAACTTCTTGTCTTGATGCCCCTTTTTCAACCATTGCCATGATTATGTTTTCAGTGGCCATGAAGGGTAATTCCGATTTGATTCTTCTCTCAATAACTTTAGGATATACTACCAACCCTGATGTAATGTTCAACAAAGTGGATAACAAGATATCTGCGGTCAAGAAGGCAGATGGTAAAGAAATTCTTCTGATGGCAGAATCGTCCAATGTTCTTTCGAACCATTGTACCGAGGCAGTTTGGAAAACATCACTGTATAATGAACCAAGATGTCTTGCTAAAGAACAAACTCTCTCAGATCTCATTGGGTTTCTCTTGTAAGCCATAGCACTTGATCCAATTTGGGATTTTTCAAATGGCTCTTCAACTTCTTTTAAATTGGCTAATAATCTGATATCTGTGGCCATCTTATGAGCTGATGCACCTAATGAAGATAATGGGGCAATGGTATCAATATCAATTTTTCTGGAATAAGTTTGCCCTGTGCATGGATAAGCATATTTGAATCCTAATAATTCGACAACTTTTTCATCCAATTCCTCAACTTTATCATGATCACCGTGGAATAAGGCTAAAAATGAAGCCTGAGTACCAGTGGTACCTTTAACACCTCTTAAACCCAAATCATTTCTTGCCCTTTCCATGTTTCTTAAATCCCATAATAATTCTTGTATCCATAAAGTAGCTCTCTTACCAACGGTTGTCAATTGTGCAGGTTGAAAATGGGTCCAACCCAAGACAGGAAGATCTTTATATTTCAATGCAAAGAGAGACAATCTGTTTATGACATTGACTAATTTTGGAATTAAAATATCGTAAGCATCTCTCATGAAAATCAAATCGGCATTATCAGTGACATAACAAGATGTAGCACCGAGATGTATGATACCTGCAGCGGCAGGACAAGTCTTACCAAAAGTATGAACATGAGCCATGACATCGTGTCTGACGATGGCTTCCTCCTTCTTTGCATCTTCAAGCTCTTCATCTGTGATGATCAAATGCTCTTCCATTTGTCTAATAGCTTCATCGGTGATTACTGTCAAACCAACTTCCTTTTCAGCCTTGGCCAAGGTTAACCATAATTTTCTCCAAGTAGAAAATCTATTTCTCATGGAAAAAATGGCACTCATCTCATCAGAGGCATATCTAGAAGATAATGGGGTCGAATACTTGTCGTTGTCTGACATTGTTCAATAGCTGACTCTAAGTATGATTATGTGATATAGAGAGAGAGATGATCTTGAAAAAAGCCAAAAAAAAAAAAAAATATAAAACGTTTTTTTTTTCATCAATCAATCAATCAATCAATTCATCTTCTTACAAAGCTACTAATCAGAGTCAATTGCTTTGTCAGTATTTTTGTTTTTTTTTTGACTCTTTTTCTCTCTCTCTATCATTTTATCCCAAATGTAGTAAATAAGGGCTGTTTCCATTTTTTCCCTCCCAATTTCGACCAAAGAACATGGTAGTGTAAAGGATTACCAAACAAAGTTTAGGAACAATTGGGGCCAAATTTGATTATTTAATATTGTATAACAATAAAAGTATTATCAAGAACTAACCAACGAGAACAGTAGAGAGATACACTCCTGTCTCCAAATTATCATCACCTTTATTATCAACTCAAAATGCCTATCCCTTTCCAATTGACAAAAGAACCAATTTATGACCATTGTTTTTCCTATGATCGTCAAACTTTAGCCATCACTAAGGACAGCGCAGTTGAAATTTACAACATTGCCTCAAATGTGCCAAAATTGATCACCACTTTAAAAGACCATGACAAAAGGGTCACTGCTGTTGACTTTAGTGCTGATGGAAAGATCTTAACTTGTTCAGAGGATAGAAATCTGATTGTCTACACTCCTGTTCAAGGTCAACTGCATTATAAGCCTGAATTAGTCTTGTTAAGAATCAATAGAGCAGCCACTATTGCTAGATGGTCTCCAAATGGTCAGAAATTTGCAGTTGGATCTGCAGATAGAATAATTGCCGTTTGTTATTTCGAAGCTGAGAATGACTGGTGGGTTTCAAAGCATATCAAAAAACCAATCAGATCGACTATCTTGTCATTGGATTGGCATCAGAATAATGTCTTGTTAGCTGCTGGCTCCACTGATGGTCACGTCAGAGTCTTTAGTAGTTTTGTCAAATCTGTCGATGCCAAACCACAACCAACAATTTGGGGTGAAAGATTACCATTTCAAACATTATGTTTAGATTTCTTTCAATATGGTGGATGGATCCATGATGTCAAGTTTTCACCAGATGGATCCTTTTTGGCTTATGTCAACAACTCTTCCTTGAACGTTATCCATCCATCTTCACAGGGAGATGTCAACAGGCCAGATTTCTACTATGAAGTGAAGACTTCATTCTTACCTTTCAATTCATTGATCTTTGTCAATGGCGGTAAAATCATCGTTGCTGGTCATGATTTCCACCCAATTGTTTTCGAAGGCAATCAACAATCTGGTTGGAAATTCAGTGCTTCTATTGATGACCCAAAGAATGTTAAGGCACAAAAGATTATCAGTGTCGAAGAGGAGGATGAAATTAATCAAAGAGATGCTTTAAACTTGTTCAGACAAATGGATTTGAAAGGTGTAAAGACAAGTGAGCAATTGTTAAAAACGATTCATCAAAATTCCATCACAGAGATCAAACCCTTCAATTATAGAGGTGATGAAGTTGTTTCCTTTTCAACTTCAGGAAATGATGGTAAAGTCGTAATCTTCGACGTTTAGTCATCTACATCCATTAATTTTTAGATTTGTGTAGAAACTGAAACATTTTCATATCTAATTTAACAGATGACGAACGCCATCACAAGCATATCGATTTTTTAAATATACAAACTAAATTTAAAATAGTGCACCGTTTGAGTAAAGGAGCGATATATATTCTTAATTGAGTAACTAAATTGAGAATTCTCTTCAGAATAAAACTTCATTGATCGATCCATCCATCTATCAATATAATAATTGCAATGCCATATCACCAAGTTCAAGCAGAGAGGAAAAGCTCTCGATTCATTTGCGTTCGTCGTTATCTCTCTTGCTATGACGATTGAACTTTTCCGGATAACTGATCTTGGCCAATGCCACAAATAAATGTCTTTTAAACCAGTTCTGATAAAATGAGTATTAATATTGCATATCGGCAATGATAATACACATGTGAAAGATATAATGAATTCCATCAGCGTTGTTGGCCTTCTTTGTAAGCTTCAAAATTAAATAAGTCAGTGAGATATAAGTATCAAATAGCACACCCATAGATATCGTCGTGCCTATCAACAATCATCATTCCTTAAGGCATTCAAACTATTGTGGGCCATAATATACCAAGTATCCCTTGCTGATATGATATATAGTGTTTATCATAGAGGGCAGGTCAAAAATGAGTAAGCTTGATAATTGATGGCTCTGCTCGCCCCACTCGACGATATATAAAAAACACTTCAATGTGATGGCCATGACATTATCATCACATATCTCATCATCATTGCTCATTAATGATGATTATCAAGTTTTTTTTTTCTCACATGGCGATATGATAGTGTTCTTTGATATAATGTAAATTAAATTCATTGCCTATCAGCCAATAAAAGACCTTGAATCTCACTGAGTAAAGCGTCAAGGAGAATCAATGAAAATCGGCGTATTTTCCAATCATCTGAATGAAAAATATTGATTGATTGTTATGCAGTCTCATCTGTTGACCCCGGTTGCCGTATATTCAGCATACACTTGTAGTGGATAATTCAGGGTCATCGAGAGCGGTTGAAAACCACCCCATATTAGCAATTTTGAAAAATTGAGGGCAGCATCAATACCTCGAAGAAGAATCATCTTGCTCCATATTTTCTTCATCAATATCGTTGGGCTGTACATAACCATTCAAATCATTATCATTTCCATTCGCATTCTTACTGCCATCGCTTTTATTGATCTCATTTTGAAGAAACAAGGCGTAGACACTTCCTTTGAATAAAGTACTCACCAACGATAACTTGGTCTCTAGTATTCTTAAATTATCTAATAATTGTTGGCTGTTTAAAGACTTTAATTTGTCGATTTGGAGTGAAAGATTTCTGAGCAATGACAGTAGCTTGACGTATTCCTGTAAAATCTGATTCTCGATAGGTGTCACTAAGGAGGAGTCTATTTGATAGTGTTGTGGTTGCTGAACCTGGTGTAAAGGCGACATCTTGCCTAGTACTCGTACTTTATATCTAATATCTGATAAAATCACTAACGCGTCAATCTTGTTTGAAACATATCGTTTTTTTAATTTTTTTTTAAAGGCTTTTTTGATCTCACACTGAATATTTAGAAACTAAGATCCAGCCTTGCTATTAATTGTAATAACCACCCATTTATTATCTATTTTTGTTTAATTGAGCTCATAGAATACCAAGGTTGTCTTCATATAAGACTCGCGAATCTTAGTTCCAGATTCTGTATTTGTTTTCATATAATTATCCCCAAGGAAATAAAAAAAATGGTTTTAAATCTCTATCAACAAAGACAGTTGTGGCAGAAAGGCCTCGTTCGATACCGATTTTTATTTAAGACTCGATCAGAGCTTTTGTTAAAAATCGAAGATTCAGTATCGAGGTTTCATTTGTGAAGTCAAATTGTCTTTACCAATACAAGAAATGTATATCTCATTTAAAAGATTTCTGGTATCCACTACAGAAAACTACGAAGAATGATTGTTTCTTATAATTAGTCTCGATCAATAATGAGCCTCCATAATGAAGATATAAACAAACTGAACTCTAAACACATCTTTAGATGATTATATCTACTTGAAATAACCTGTAATAGTTGATCGGCTGTCGGTACTTCGATGGGATTGCACTACTTCTGAGAAAAAAAAAAACACATGGAGCAACTGAAATTTGGTTGTCGCACTCAATAATCCCCATATATATCTCATAACAAACATTTAAGACAAAACCAACTGTCATCATGGAAGGATCTAATCTGGGTTCTAAATTAACCCAAGGATTAGAGGATGCCCAGCGTATCGACGAGTTCCGTGGAGTGCTTAACCCAAAGAAACAATTGGCCAAGGAACAACGTGAAGAGCAACCACAGCAGAATCAACACAATGGAAGTAATAATGGTTCACAGAGGAAGACATCTCAAATAGGTAGTTCTTCCTCGAATTTTCGAGGCCCACTGGCAATTAGCGGCAGCAGTCGTAGTAGCATGTCACCGGATACTGGATCCCGTAGGTCAATGGACAGAAGTCATAACACGAGAACTCCTTCATCATCTGCTATCACTCCAGTGACAGCTAAGCAGGTAACATCATCTTCTTCTTCGAAGTTGAATAACGGCACAACAACTCCAAGCAAGCCTGAGAAGATCGTTAAAAGAAGATTGAGAAGAGTTGAGCCAAAACCAAAACCTTATGATAAGTATGCATGGTTAGCAGGGCACATAACCACCGTTGTTGGAACGGTAATATATGCTTTATACTATTTCACTTATTCATCCCACAATCATAGATTTGCCAATTTTGTTTATCGTGTTGCATTTATCAGCGTTATCATAACATATCTCATCACATCGTTGAATCAATTTGGTAAGATACCACCATCATATTTCACGTTGCTCACGACTGAAAATTATCAGTATATGTTGTTGGCGTTAGTTTGGCTTTTCAACAGATCAAGCTTCTTCAAGATATTGCCATACTTTTTGATCTCTGTCTTACAATTATGCTCTCATTACAAGATTGATGCAGTCTTAAAATACGAAAAAAGCTTCAAAGAAATCATTGTGTACAATGAGTTGTTCTTATTTGTTTTATTAACATTTGATACCTTGTTATTCAGGGGTACTTCAGGGTATGCTCTTGTCATTTTTGGAATGTTTTATTCCATGAAGATTGTCTTCAGTGATGAATCTAAAGGTTTATTGTACTCGGTGATAATAAAGTTTGACGGAACTGTCGCCAAAGTGAAAAATCCAAAAGTGCAAGCAGCATGGGCTGATACTAAATCATTCTTATTGAAGAAGAAAGAGGAAGCAAACGTTTATAGTTTTCACGTCAAAAAATAAGAAAGCACAACAGCAGATCATCCATCCACTCATTTACAACTCAACTAAAATTGAACCATATTACGATTTTTTGGTGTCAAGACAATCAATCAACTTTTCTTTATGTATTATACTAAATAAGGTATATGTAAAATTAAAATAATTAACTTTTTTAAATGAGTTAGTAAGCTTGCACAGAGAGCATCAGTAATAAAAAAAATCAGTAGATAGGCTTCCATTGACATATGTCAGATAATAAGCTTTTGGTAAGTTGGGTATCTTCATGAAATTTGGTTCAGAAGCAGAACTGAAAATAAAGTTTTTCATCATAATGACAATGGACGCTCTACCTTTGATTTGATGTTGGAAGAGATGAAAACATACCTTTTGAATTGAAAAATGGAGTCTTGAACAACAAAAATTTTCGCTAGTTTAATCTGGATTAAATGTTAGTTGCATGCTTGCCAATTGGGTTTGTAGTTGTTGAATTCATTGAATGGTAACAAGAGTCAGATGGTGATGCATGTATTTAATCATGGCACATCTAAAATTCACCGATTAATAAAAGTTTGTGAAAACTATTCATCATACAAGTTTTTGCAATCAATGATACTCAACTTTTTATTGAGTAACACAATTTAACATACCTTGTAAATTTATGTGATTTGTTAGCATTATCAACTCAATTTGAAAAAAAGGTGACAATAATAACTCTTGACAAAATCGATGAAAGCAATAAATATTCAACGACAATCGAAATAGATCTTCAAATCATAAACGAAGAATTCCTAACTTTTTTTTTTGTCCTGCATATACATCCTCAGTCAAAATAGTTACATCAATTTCTTTAATCATGAAAATTATCAACCTTGTTAAAATGTATGCAAACACGATTTGTCTGAAGAGTTCAAATTGAGACTCACCTTAATCAACTATTGCGATAAGTTACTAAACACTTATTTTGAACACAACACCTGTTATGCCCAAAAGGAAGTGTGAACGCTTTAAAAAATCCATCTATTTCATCTTCTCATTCAGAAAAGTGATGGTTGATTTTCTTTTATATGAGTGAAAAAAAATTTTCTCTCCATTTATTTTTTGGCGCCAGCTCTTTATACAAGTTTTTTTGTTAGGGTTTCTGATCCGACAATCGACAGTTTCAGCAACACACATCAGACTGAGAGAAGTCAATCAGACATTAACATCTAGTCTAGCCTTCACCACCTTTGCAGAAGTTGTTACTATATAGTAGCTTTCTTTCATGGAAGAAACTTAATAGTACCTCTCTTTCAAGGAAATTTAATGGAGGCCGCGGATCTACATGACGATTAGTATATACGGAAATACTTCATAAACTATTAAATATAAATGTATATGATGAAGTACCATTGTCTGAAACATAACAATACAATAATATTTCAAGCAATTTACTCAGCAGCGGTAGCTCTGGTGTAAATCTTTTGTTTGGAGTGCTTTAAAACTGGCTTGATGATACCATCACGTTCTAAGTGTTGTAAAGCAACTCTGGCAAGAGAACCACCAATCTTTAATCTTTCAACCAAAACTGAAACGGAAACAAATTTATAAGTTGGAACTTCCTTGAAGATTCTGTCGTATTTTTCTTGGTCTAAGACAACCATGTGTTGGGCCTTGTCCTTGACCTTACCCTTGGACCACTTCTTCTTCGATTTTTTACCACCGGCCATGGCGGCAGCAGCCTTAGCAGCTTTGGATTGTTGAATCTTTGGTGCCATACTATATTAGTTTATGCTGTTAGTACTTCAATTCCTAGTTTACTGAATTCAAAATTTCATAATGCAATTCATCCTTTTATTCAACAACATTTCGTGCCATCCTCACTTATCCTTCTTGGTTCAATCTAAATACATGGAAACAATACAAAATTGGCAGTTAATTATCTCTCAAGGTCCACAAAGGTTTTGTTTTGACCGAATTATCAGTTAAATTGTGTAATGGGTCAACAGAGGCAGACTTCATCTTGACTGCACTAACTGAAATGTTGAACTAAATTGGGTGAATATCATCATCACTTTGAAATATTGGAGTGCTGGAAACATTAACATTAAGAGATCGTGTCATATATCTGTAATAGTTGGGATTGGAAAACAATATTGATCAAAATTGACGAAATGAACTTGAAGCACAATCTGAATTGAAATGAGAATAATCGTGGATCAGTGATGAATGGTATTGTATGTTGAAGAGCAAATGATGCGGATATATGAGTACTTTGTATATGCACTTACGTTGTTAATTACTGAACCTTGAATTCTTTGATTAAACAAGAAGATTATGAGAAAGAATTTTTTTAAATTTTTAATAATTTTGTTTGTTTCAACGCTCAATGTGTGAAAGAGCGAGCGAGTGCCAGAGAGTATTAGAGAGAGAGAGGAGTTCACTATGAATACATGTTTTTTTGATATTTTGCCCACGAAAAAAATTGTCTCACCTCAGGTATTGAGTTATTGTACACTACTAGTTTACTTACACATTTGGTGTAGGTGCGCACTGAGAGATAGCGTTGAGCGAGTAGTAAGCACAAAGAAAAATATTTGTGACTGCTTTATGGCTAAGATGTATCAAGGGTGAAAAGCCCTTATTGAATATACACGACTTTTTTCTTGAAAACATTACACCACAAAAATCAATATGATATTGTGTACACTACGTTCCGAAAGAAAATAGTGCATTATTTATCAAAACTGTTTGTCAGTTTCACACTTTTCAAAACCGAAAAGGTAAATAAATAATATCTTTTGAAGCACTTCAGCATAGTTCGATATTTCATTGTATTATACAATCCTCAATTTCGAATCAAGAATGTCAGGCAAAAGACGAGCATTGGAACAGCTCACTGAGAAATCAGCCTTCATTAACGATGACCGTGATCAGGAGGATGATGATGAGCAACAAGTTCACGAACAAAAGAAGGCCTCCGCTGAAGTACTATCTAGAAGAAAGATACTGAAACCTAGAGGTTTGAAATCAGCATCATCGTTTGCTCCAAAGAATCCAAGTCCTTTAATCTCCAACTCTGGTTCAGGGAGCTATGGTGCAAATGGCCTCGAGGACACGAATACCAAGCTCAAACTGTTGAACATCAAATTCATTGAAGCTCTTGTGAATGCTAAGAACAAAAACCCAGTTGCTGACTTGAGACCAATCATGACTAAATATAACACGTATTTTGAACAGATCCAAACGCTGAGACCAGATATATCATCAAAACAACAGCAACAACCTGTGAAAACTAATAACTTTTCATCATTTTCTAACTTTGTTAAACAAAATGAGACTTCAACCTTATCATCGGCATCACCAGCATCCGGGGAAGACCAACCAAAACCAAATCCATTTGCCTTCCTGCTCAATACTAAATCTGTACAGCCAAGTTCTGCTGCTGAGGCTGCTACTACTTTTGCTCCAATTAAGCCAGTTGTAGTGCAGACGTCTCAGACAAGAGAAGCCGTCGATGAGAGCTCTGATTCCGATTCAGATGATGATATCAAAGTGGAGGGACCCAAGTTCACTTTAGACAAACCGCCAACCACTAAAAGCTCAGTCTTCACATTTGGTGCAAAACCTCAATCGCCAGACGCAATGAGCGATTCTGATAGTGAAGATGATATAAAAGTTGAAGGCCCAAAATTCACATTGAATACCAATCCGACACAAAATAAGTCATTTTTTGGTGGATTTAAGTTATCCGCTGAAAATAAATCTGGTGATACAGATAATCTGGATAAAGCTCCACAATCGCTGGACAATGAGGATCAAAAGAAGAAGCCAGCATTTAATTTTGCTGCCCCACCCACACCTTCATCTTCAGTACCGGAGACAATGAAGACAGGTTCAGCCAATTCATTTGCTTTCAACTTGTCCTCTAACAATAACGGTACCTCATTGACAGAGCTGTCGCCTAAAATTGGAGAATCTACTTCATCATTCTCATTCGCAGCTCCTCCAACAACGAGTGAGAAGAAGCCGGCATTTTCATTTGGCATCCAACAACCACTGCCGCTACAAACCGATCAGAAGAAACCTGTTTTCTCATTTGGGCACCCTTCCACCGATAGCACTACAAAACCAACGTTTGCCTTTAGCAAACAAATGTCAAGTGCAGAGACAAAAGAAGATAAACCTCTGTTTTCGTTCACATCTACAACAGCATCTTCTGCCGATACCACACAGGAAAAGCCCGCAGCTAATTCACAACAACAAGCTGATAGCACAAATTTTTCAGACTTAAATAAGCCATTTTCGTTTGGTAGCTCAAGTTCATCAACAGCAAAACCTTTCAGTTTTGGTGGATTCAGTTCAGAGAACCAAGCAGCTAAGCCACTGCTTTTCGGTATGGGGAATTCCAGTGCCTCTAATGATGAACCCAAACCACAGGAGAAACCTGCATTGACATTTGGTGCAACAACAACAGCAACTGGGAATAACAATAATGTGACATCGAGTTCCAATGGAGCAGAAGCGGCAAAGCCAAAATTCAATTTCGCATCAGCTTTCAATTTCAATTCCAATAATAATGGAAGCAATGGTAATACCAAGAGTACTAGTAGTGGATCTGTATTTAATTTCTCACAGCAAACTACGATCCCATCATCACATTCTGAACCGACATCATCCAATGGTGTGGTGGTGGATGCTGACGCTGCTGATAAGGTGGAAGAACATGAACCAACGGTGGAGTTCAAACCTGTTGTGAAATTGGATCAAGAGCTGGATGTCAAAACAGGTGAAGAAGACGAGACAGTGAAATGCTCTCAGCGGTGCAAGTTGATGTTGCTTGCCGGTAATGAATATCAGACCAAAGGCATTGGAGAGTTGCGTGTGTTGTACAATGAGAAGACAACAAAGACAAGAGTTTTACTTAGAGCTGATGGATCGTTAAGAGTGTTGTTAAATTCGCTGATCCATAAGGATTTCAAGTTTGAGAAAATCGGCACTAAAGGAAATATGGTGACGTTTCCAACGGTGAATGCAGAAGGACAATTGGAGACATATGTGGTTCAGGTGAAAACCGCCAGTGATGGAAATGAGTTGTTGAAGGCAATTGAGGAGGGAAAATCTTGAAGATGCTTGATGCCCGGTACTGAATTTTTTTCCCCTTTTTTTTTTTTTTTTTTTTTTTTTTTTTTTTTTTTAATGCCATCCTCTATACCTGACTAGAGCGTATAGAGGTAATCATGAGAGATCGTATACACAGATAGTAGCATGAGTTGTGTCGATGCTTGTAAAAAATAAGGAATCATTTGTAGAATTGATTTCTTGTGAAAGTCACTTATGCACTGCTTCATTTGAAAAAGTTGTTTCGCTGCCACTTGATTGCGGCTTAGCACTGAATTTTACAAGACCAAAGATAAATTATTGATGCAATAAATTGAGGTGTTTGTTTCCTGAGGGTTAAAGAAAGAAGTTACTAGTGAACGTTGCAGATTTATTCACAAAAAAAGACAAATGCTCCTCACCATGTATAATGCGTAGTTGATTATTGATGCCGATTTTGTTACTGCCTTGAACTTGAGGAAATATAGAATGAAGATGGACCTGGGGCTGGTTACACGGAATTCATGCCTCATTATGAATCTCATGATCTCATGTGTAATTAATAATCACTATGCCTTTATAACTTAGATCGGCAAGCAATTTGGGAAAAATAGTGGGGTTGGTTTGATCAAATACTATCATTGAAAGAAAGTCTATTCGGGAGTTCATCTATAGCTATACAAGATACAAATGTCCACGTTGAAAATTAATTCAAAAATAAAAGGGGGACAGCAAATAATTGCAATAGACGGATTGACAGCAGGACTAGTCTCTTAAAACATTGCGAACACCTTGGAAAAACTCTTCATCCAATCCAAGGTCCAAATATTTGAAACCATAGATTAATTCCTTGCCCGTGCCATCTTGATTCCCCTGCTGCTGCTGCTGCTGCTGTTGGAAAAGAGTTTTGTTGAGATTAATCAAGCAATCGGGTCCCAAGATGCGCATAATCTCCAGTTTACTACCGAATAATTTGTAATCTACTTTCTGTAAAAAACCCAAGACGCAACGAAGTAGAAAGACATCACCTTCGAAGAGGTAAATGTCGATCAAAGTGGAAGCTTTTGTGAGGTCCAAGTACTGGCTCATGCAGTAAGAGCAAAGTGATTGTAGCATCTCATATGAATCCACTTGATAGATCTTGAAATGAGTGCTTAAACGGTGTAATTTCTGGGCGAATATCCTGTTGAAAGAAGTAATTTGCAGTTGTAATTGCTCGTCATCGTGAATGTTTTTGATAAATGAATGTGGTAATTTTCTTTGTAAAAGGTTGCTCAATGCAACGAACGTATCAACGGGGTCCTTGATGTTGTACAACAATGTTGCCGATAACGAATAAAGTCCAATCAAGCTCTTATCATTAAATTGGTCAAATTTTTTGGTGTAAGACAAATAAGACGAGATAATTTTGAACAAGTTTTCATTGTTGTGGAAAATAGCTAAATTGGGGAAACAGTGCAAATTGATATTTTCCATCAACTTATCATTCGGTGTCACTTTTTGAAACATGGCAATTACTGATGGCATATCGAGTTCTAACTTGTTACCAATTTGTTTTGTCCAAATCTCCCGCCTGAATTGAGGTGGCACTCCGCGCCACCATAATTCTCTCGTTGAAGGTTTAGACAAGTTCTCCTTCAAGTTCTGACCAACAACACGCCATTGACTAATGTCACGTTCACGTTGTCTCTCTCTGTTTTTGGACACTTGATCTTGGGAATAACATTTCAGTTGCTCTTGCTTCAAGGCATGATTTAATAATGACTCATAATCCTTGGAATGTTTCAAAATCTCGAATTTGTCCTTTGGCGGTAAATTTGAAGGCCGCGTATTTGTGAGGTACTTTGATGTCATCTCACTAGTCATAGATTTCCCCGATGTAGTTGATTTTGACAGCAAAGATTCCACGCTACGATTTTGATGTGACATCAATTTTTTCAACTCAAAAATTCGCTGTTGGCTCTCCTCATTTTGAAGCAGGTCGATGTTCTTGTTCAACTCAATAGTGAAAAACTTCAGATCTAAGGAAAGATTATCGTCTGTACCGTTGGTGATTGTACTATTATAACTGAATATTGATGATCGGTTTGATTCTGTCAATGATTTTGTTCTTTCAATCTGCTGCTTTTGTTGTTGATGTTGTATTTGCTGATGATGTTGTATTTGCTGATGATGTTGTTGCATTCGCATTTGTTGTTGTTGCTGCTGCTGTTGTTGTTGTTGTTGTTGTTGTTGTTGTTGTTGTTGTTGCATTTGCTGCACATCGTTGTTCAAATAATATGTCTGGGGAGAATAGTTGTTCACCACTGGCTGGCTCATGATGAATTGTTCTTTTGAAGACAATGCCTTCAAAGACTGAGATAACGGCACATTATAAACAATGAGATCATCTGGTAAATCATCGTCGGATAGATAATCAATATCTTTTGATCTGGGAGTAGGAGTGGACAATCCAGGATTTTCATGTCTTATTGAGGACTTTAAATCTTCATTCATTTGTTTGCGCCTTATTCTTAGTCTTTGAGAAGGAGTCATTTGTTGAGTGGAACCATGGATCAGCTGCTTCGGGAGTTGCTGTTGTTGTTGTTGCTGCTGCTGTGCCACCTCATTGATCGTACTTGTCGGTGCGACATTATATTGGATGTTTTTATTTATACAAGTGGAGTGATACTGTTGAAGCTGAGGCTGCGATTGACATTGACGGTAACGGTTGCAATGATGATGATGGTGATGATGTGTATTATGAGATTGCCTCAGTGTTGATGCAATTGAATTGGACATTGGCAGTGATGGTTGTCTTTTCAACAATTTGTTTTGGAATTTTTCTAATTCCAAGTCCAAAGTGACATCTTCAAAGGATTCATCATCGATCAGCTGTAATTGTTGAGTGGCTAAATTTGTCATTGATTGTTTGGCTGTGGATAATGAAGGTGGGACTATGGGTAATTGTTTGTCTTGGTAAGTTTTAGAGATTGTCATTGTGATAACTAGTGATGTGATGTGATATGATTATTGATTTGAACTTTTTGTTGTTAAAAATAGTTATCCCGAGTGCTTGTTTTGAGAGAGAGAGAGAGAAAAAAAAAGAACTTGGACCACCACGATCAGCAAAAGCAGGTAGCAGAAAATTAAATATAAAGATATTTGAGTGCTCAAGTTTTTAATAAGAATGAATCAAGTTTAAATGTGAAAAATAACGAGGGTTTGAACAATATAGTTGAAAATATTAAATGTGGTGATGATATATATGATTTATCCGTGTATTTTGTTTCAACTGATTCTGGATATAATTTGATGAGATGATCGGGATTGATTGATTGAAATCATATATTAAACGATTGTTGTTGTTTTCATTTTTGTTAAAATGGAAAAAGATGGTGTTTTTATTTCCACATTTGGCATAATTGGTGATTTAGTACACTAATTTTTTTAAAAAATTCTCCCCCTTTTTTTGTTTACCCCTTTGCATAGTCGTGCATACCTCTCCAAAACACGCCATCCCTCATCATAAAATGAAATTTCATTCACTTAGACTCACTCCCACAGTCGTATGCGCCGCTTTATCGTCTAGAATTGAAACACTACCAATTGAAGGTAACAACTTTTTCAAGTAGGTTTTATCCTTGGAATTTATTGGTGTTCGAGAAGTTCTTGATCCAAACTCATTTTTAGATATCCACTCCGCTATCTTTTCTACTATTCTGTTGTTTCCCTGTGTTTTGATTTTAACATAATCGACAACATTCAAAAGGCAATGTTAGATTTCGGACATGATATCAAATTGATTAAAAATAACTCTCTAGACATTAAAAAAAAGTTGAATTCAAATTCTCTTCGTCTACTCAACTAAGATTGTTGAAGAAACCCAATTTTTGGTTAAATTCTCAGTAAGGAGGGGGTAATTTTCTAAAACGAAATATAATACATATATATAAAACTTTTTATTACATAGCCTTTTTAGTTAAAAGTTTTTTGGAAGTATCTAAAGTGCGGCAAATACTTGGGTCGACTCCTTTCAGTCTGGCTCTTCAAACTTGCGTTAATTTATCATCAAAGTATTTCCCTAGAAGCTACTTTGCTGTTTTGTCTTGATTTTTATATTTCTCTTTAACCAATGGGACTGCTTTTTTCAACGCAAGTTTCAAAGCAACAACTTCGATCTATAAGTCAAAAATCCCACCTCTCAGCTCTTCCCTGAATTTCGCAATGCCTGTTGACGTTGACAGCTGATGATCTCTATTGCTAACTTCAACTCCGAATGTGTACTATCAACACTATTATATTCTCGTCAGCAGAAGCAATCACAACTTTTGTGGCTGTAATAAAATCTATATCTTCTCTCTAAATAGAGTGATCCAACGAGGACGAATTACAATACAATTGTTATATAATAAGTTCAAACACCGAGGAGGACGGACCTTTTTATAAATTGCTCAATTAGTCTTATCTTCAGTTTTTTCCTGCATAAGGGAGAAGGAGAAGGAGATACAATTTAACCAAAAAGAGGATGATTGGTGAGCAGTCGCACTACATTCATATAGTATGCAGTACAAAGATAAGACACTTTTAGATGATTAAATATATGACTAAAGAATTGATAGAAAGATTGAAAGAAGATTGTGCCTCGAGATATTCCATTCAAAGAGCGATCAATATGAACAACAATATCACCAATGCCACTATCAACAACATTATACAACAATCACTCAGCTTATCTCTATTCCTTTCTAAGAAATAATCCACTCTTTTCAATCCATTTTTCAACTTACCACTCACACTATCCATCTCATCATCAAATTGCAGCAATAAAACATGTTGATCTTCCAATTCTTCACCCATTGTTGTTGCTTGTAGATGTAAATTCTGCATCGTTTGATGAATATTATCGAGATGTTGATCCTGCTCACGGATTAACTCTTGCTGTTGGAATTGCTGGTAATCGGGAGCATCAGTAGAAGCGAAGCCACCATTCTCTTGAAGCAAGTTATTTGTAGAGTCGAATTCTTGTGATATTCTATTCGACATCTTTGTGATATCCTTATTTCTTCGCAACTTCTCATCCCACTTCTGGTTCAACCTGTTCAACGACTCGGTCAATTTTGATACTTTCAAGGCTCTGTCCGATAACTCGATATGATCTATCTCTGGGTACAAATCTGGGTTCAATTGAATTGTCTCCACACTACGTCTTAAATCATCTATTGTATCAATGATATCTGTGCGTTGGTTGTTGTAATCCTGTATCACATCATTCCCCACCTGGTTCTGCCTTGTGATGAATTCTTCCAAAGCTTGGAATTGCAGCTGACAGTCCTGCTCCACCTCATAGAACGGATCTATCTTACTCATCGTGTGTGTGTTTATCCCAATGTTGTAGAAGCAAAAAACACCACAAGTTCTTTGTTAGTTGCTGTTTCTTTTTCTTTCTTTATTATTTTTATTTTTAATTTTTTGTCAAAGGCCACACTACAAAGTTATATTATTGGAAAATTATTCCCAGTAATGAATGTGGGATTGATTGTAAAAAGAAAGATATGGTTAGGAGAGATTGAGATCAATTAAAATAGGAGGAGATTCATATATACACTTTAACAATGCCCCCATTGAATTCCACCCTCATTCCATATTCATCTCTTTCGGACCATGAGAACTCTTTCAATATTTTGGTCAAGTTGAACTGCGATATAATACAACAACTTAAAAAATCACTCTCAGCAATTGATGTGAGGCCCAAATTGGTTATCAAAAATGGAGAGTATTTTTTAAAATTACCACAAAATGACTTGATAAGTTGCAAAAAGTTGAACGAGAGTGCAAGAGTCGACCTTTACAGTAATGATCAGAACTGTTGTCTCAATAAGGGTAAGATTGATATGAGATTGAACTTGTCATCTTCGTCATCGTCGTCATCGACGTCGTACAATAATATCGATCGAACAAGGGTGAGAAAGATTCAACAGATCGAAAGGCCGAGATCTGAATTGAACACTGTCTTGAGTCATCGCGGAAAGCGATTAAGTCCGTCCATCAAGTCGAACAATTCTCAATCATTACCAAATTCGCCAAATTTGAGACCGACAACACTGCAACATGATGGGGATGATGTCAATTTACACAAGAACCTTGATCAAAATGAGAAGGATAACGATGCTGTTGATGGTGAACTGATGACTGTGAGAAAGTTGATACACATTCTCAGTCTTGGGCCTAGATCTATTGATGAAATTAAGAGTTTATTGGAAGTGGAACAGCATCTTGTTGAGAAATATGCCATCGAACACAAAGAAGGAGAGAAGATGATTGAATACCCTATTAGTAGTTCTATTAGTGACAATGATGGCGGTAATGCACAACAGAAATATGTTTTACGAGATGAATACTATAAGGATCTATCGTTGTTTTACTATACCGAAGAAGAAAAAGTGAAGGTAGTACAAAACATTAACAATAAGTTGTCCATTCAAGGATATGATGCTAGGAA
This sequence comes from Nakazawaea populi, assembly GCA_030557235.1. NCBI lineage: Eukaryota > Fungi > Ascomycota > Pichiomycetes > Alaninales > Pachysolenaceae > Nakazawaea > Nakazawaea populi. Next base: position 86,797 of record JAKTVN010000043.1, read on the forward strand.
TGCTGTAAGATTGGATGTGACTCGTCAATTCGGACCAATATTGAAAGAATTGCAAGATTTACGGAAGATATATGAGTCGAAGATGAAACAAGAGCAACAACAGTCACAGGAACATGAAATCAAATTGAGGAATGAGACTCTGGCGAAGAAAGAGACGTCACTGAAAAAAGAAGTGGCGATGACCATCAAGAAACAAGATCAATCAGCAATAGCAAAAACATATACTACATCCGCTTCATCGTCAAGGGCAGTATCTTCATCGCCTCAGAGGAGTGATCATTCAACAACAACACAGACTTTGGTCAATATTGCCAACAAGAACAATGATAACAACAATAGCAACGGCATCAGTGGTAGTGGTAGTAGTAATAGCAGCACTAGTAGTGGTGGCCCTATTACTGGCAGCATGTCACATCATGCATTGAATAATCAGAGACAGGAGTTGAAAAGAAAGAGAACTATTTCTGAGTCATCTAATTCATCGGTGAATTCGATGAAGAGGCGTGGATCGATTGGAAGCGGAGAAGCGGAGTCGCCTGCCACCAGTCAGGAAGAGATTGATGAAGAAATCTCATTGAATGAGATCAAGAGAAAACAAAAGGCTTCGCATACTGTATCGGCAGAAGCAACAGCAGCAGTAAGCGGTGGTGGAGATAATGGTAATGTAACGAGCTTATCCCCGACACAAATGGAATTGTGGAAAAAATTCGAGAACAAGTACTGTGCATATCATACCATGTATGAGAATTTATTGCATGTTAAAGTGAAATCAAGACATGAATTTCAAAAATTTATGGTATTAGAAAATGAAGTTCGTATTTTGAAAAAGAAACTTTGGAAATTGGAGAACGGTGAAGAAAAATTGAAAAGATGAGATTTTTTGAGTTGAGGTTTGGTGACTAATCGAACTAAAAAGAGTTGATGTGTTGCATCTTGGATAGTGGTACTAATCGTGGAAGGTGATCGAGCAAAAGTAGGAAAGGTTGAGAAGAGGTATGAGAGAATGGAAGTGAGCAAGGAAGGTAGGAGGAAACAATTTTTCTTTTAACGGGACAATCAATGTATGGTAATAATATACACAGGCAGGTAGGTGCATAGATGTGATAAAGAAGGTTTTTTCCATAATAAATCAATAACCCATATATATATATATCTATACTATATATATCTATGTATTTCGGCTTAAACTGTATTTCTGAATGACCCTTGGTTACCCTTTTTATGAGATAAAGATGGGATCGGTAAAAAATAATAATAATAACAACAACTACGGGACTAATGATTAATTATCGGTTACATTACGCTTCTGCACACTACGGTTTTCTCACTATTATACTAGAGCAGAAGCGAACTGCACGGAGCACACACACTAAAATATACACAAATCATTTTTTTTTTTCTTTGCTCATTTTTTCTTCTTACTTTGGGAGTGTGCCCCGTCTCTAATTATTTTTAACTTTCATCATTTGCTAACAGAACTAACAGAAAAAAAAAGTTTTTTTTTTTTGTTTCTTTTTTTTTCTCTTGTTTGTATCCTTTCTCTTCCTTTGTGTTATGAACAAAGAAGGAACAAGTAATGAGATTGACTCTATACAAGGGACTGAATTTGTTGTAGAGTTGCGATTCAATTACAGTTGTGTACTATAACAACAGTTGTGAGCTCTGGCAAGACATTGAAGATGGACGGACGTGGGGTTTCCCCAAAGGTTTTTGGATGTAGCAGATAGTTCTGTCCTTGTGCCCATAACAACAACAGAAAGAAGAAGAAGAAGAAAGCAAATATTATGCATGGATCGCATGTAAGCATTTTAGTTCAAACCTGTTGTTTATTTTCGATAAAGTGATCACCCAGTTTTGAATATTTGATTAAATAACAATATTCCTTCTTGCTTAGTGATGTAATAAAACAGACCACTGATTGTCAATAAATCCTTGCACTTCTCACAACCACTCAAATTCAGTTTATTCTTATACAGTCTTTGCTTTATCGAAGATGATGGGTGATGTCGAGTAAATAACCGATGGTAAGGCAGATCTGATCTAAACTTAGCGTTTAAGCAACCATGCGCACATCTATACCCTTTCGAGAGAGGTATTCCAATAAGATAAACGGAGAATAGGGGATCCCTTATTTTGTGTGACCTACCCTCCCGCCTGAACAGAGAGAGAGTTTGGAGTGAGATAAAATTTTCATGCCCCCAGTATTAACAGCGTTTCTTTTTTCGTAGTATGTCTATTTCGGGAAGGGAAATATGTCGTGTCTGATGCATTCAAAATGCACTCTGTGCAGCGGTAAATCAAGACGAGAATAGTGAAATGCATGTCGATAATCCCATCAATAATAAGAAATAAAAAAAAAGAACAAAAAATAAAAAAAAAAGAGAGAGAGACATAATCCAAAAATCATCAGATCTTCTTTCTCCATCTTCCACTACTTGCCTATTCAACATCCCGTTACCAATTATTATTATTATTATTATTATTATTATTATATCAACAACAGTAATATCCATAAAAATATCATGCCCCTTCACCACTTTTTTAGCTCTTACATTTTTTGCTCGTGACCTAAACCTAATAACCCTTCTATTGCATATCGTGGAACATACAACAACATTCAATTCGGTGAGAGCCCTGTTCTGTTCTTCTCAAGTTTTCCAACGTACAATTTCACACTTAACAACTTTATCATCGTCCCAACTTCATCTCTTTTCCCAATCATATCATCAAATCTCAACTCTATTATTCGTATTCCAATAAAGTGATTTATTACCAGCAAATTCCCCACCGCTCAAATAGAATATCCATAGATACTCCTCATCACACTTTTGGAGACTCATTCTCAACCGATTCCGTCAAACAAAGCACAAATAGAGACTTTTCAAAATCATCATAGGGCCCTCTGCACTTACGTATCACAATATGAGGAAGTCCAAGGCACCACTACTACCACTTCGATACCTCATCGTTTGGCTTTTATTTTTCATTCAATTTTCATACCAACAAGTGTATAACTGTGATAACAAACAAATCACATCTCCCTATCAAAACTATGATTATTCTTCCAAATCCAACTCTTGGTCCTCATATCCACAGGCTAACATCAACGTGGGATCTGTCAGTTACGATTCAAACACCAATTTGTACACTTGTGCCATCGTGTTTAAGTCTCAAACCTTATCCCAGTACGGTTTTAACAACTTGAGAGAGCTGAAGATTGTTGACATCGAGGGACCTCAAAATACAGTTATGTTATATTCCGTCAACGACTGGAGATACCGTAATCAAAACACCATTAAAAATGTCGGGGATTGGACCGTTTATGTTCAGTTTTACGGCACTCCACCCAAAAATGGTAAAGTCACCACAGGCCAATACCAAATTCAGTTTTATTACTCTTCAATGAACAACAGATATTATCAAACCTCCTTCAATTACGTGGTCAACGATAACATAAACGGCCAACAACAAAATACCCAAGCCGATGCTCCATTGTACTATTGGCCTTACAAATGTCAGCCAAACTTGATATCTTCGTCGTCATCATCATCATCAACAACAACAGCGACACCATGGTACCAACAAAAAACAACATCTCTAGTGTCGGCGTATGGCCAATGTGGTGGTTATGGATATACAGGTCCGACTCAGTGTATCTCAGGATATACCTGTTACACTAATCCATATAATGGCTACTATTATCAATGTTCACCAAGCACTGGTACCACTACTTCATTATCTTCAACCAAATCGTCAACATCCTCTAGTTCCAGCTCTAGCTCTAGCTCTAGCTCTAGCTCAAGCTTCCGTTACAGCTCTAGCTCCAGTTCAAGTTCCAGTTCTAGCTCCCGTTACAGCTCCAGTTCGAGCTCAAGTTCAATCACTACTTTGAGCGCCGTTACAGGTTTGGTGGGAGCATACGGACAATGTGGAGGTATTGGATACACAGGTGCTACTCAATGTATTTCAGGATATACCTGTTACACTAATCCAGACAACAGTTATTTTTATCAATGTACACCTGGTACTGGTACAGTAGCGCTGGCTCCCACTACTACTTCAAGTTCCAGTTCAAGCTCAAGTTCAAGCTCAAGTTCCAGCTCAAGTTCCAGCTCAAGTTCCAGCTCCAGCTCTAGTTCTAGCACTCATACCAGCTCCAGTTCGAGCTCCAGTTCAATCACTACTTCGAGCGCCGTTACAGGTTTGGTGGGAGCATACGGACAATGTGGAGGTAGTGGATACACAGGTGCTACTCAATGTATTTCAGGATATGCTTGTTACACCAATCCAGATAACAGCTACTACTATCAATGTACACCTGGCACTGATACAGTAGCGCTGGCTCCAACTACTACTTCAAGTTCCAGTTCAAGCTCAAGTTCCAGTTCAAGTTCAAGTTCCAGTTCTAGCTCCCGTTACAGTTCCAGTTCGAGCTCAAGTTCGATCACTACTTCGAGCGCCGTTACAGGTTTGGTGGGAGCATACGGACAATG
>JAKTVN010000044.1:0-80848 GCA_030557235.1 Nakazawaea populi
CAGTCTTTTTAAACCGCCTGTAAAAAATCGAACTCCTCTTCGCGAAGTCAAGATGCCTGGTGACTCCGATTGACTCTGGAGGTGATAAGAGTGACATTTCCTCAGTATTGGGCGTATTTATGTTACTGTTATTTGCGAATTGCCAAGAGCTATCAAAAATTGCCCATCAATAGAAAGAAATCCATCAATCAATTACGTTGATCTAAATCGAAAAGAAAAGTGAGAGAGACCAATTAGTAAAAAAAATCATCTTTTCAGAACATACAGCTTTTGAACTAATTGATTTGAGTGTGCTTGATGTTTTTTTGTTTGTCTATATTTTAATCACGGATACTTGAACGAAATTAGAGCAGAAAGCAAAAAAGAAAATTATCGTTGATCCATTTTGGTGCATGAAAAAGACACCACCATCCAGTTAATAATAATATTGTATCAACGTGGCTTAGATTTATCACCATTTTTGATCTTTAACAGCGCTTTTTTGCGGAATTGTAAATTTTTCCTTTGTATATATGTATGTGTGCTGGGAAACTCGATGGGGAAAAGTCCGAGATACGGAAGTAGTATTTTTTTTGGCTCTTCGAATATTACTTGAAATAGTTTGCTGGTTATTATATTTCAGATACAAATGCAAAAATGCCAGATATGAAGAATTGGTAATCAATCATTCTTTTCCGATCAAATCGTTATCGAGACAGATGAAAAAAAAAAAAAAATACTCAATTCATTCAAATTTGATTCTTGAAAGGGGAAAGATTGGCACTTTGTGAAGGGCTAAAGTAATGTCAAGATTCTCTATTCTCAACTACGTATAGTAAGTATTTCAAATTACTTCTCTATCATTTGATAAATTTCACGGAAGAGAAAGGCAAATCTTGAGTGTTATGAGAGCTTAGTCTTGATTATATTCACGTTATCTACAAGGAACAATTACACTGGTATTTTCATTTACAATCAATCACTTTTGTAAATCAATTGAATTTGTTAGCTCCGTGTATGATAAAATCAGTCGTGTGTTATATCAAAATCAAATCTACAAAAGTTTTACATGGCCATCCATGTTGTAAAACACATGGCAAAACGCATCAACCAGTTGAAGTTCTTTTAATGTATTCGCAGTTCATTCAAAAAACTGTTTTTCCTTCATGATCTCAATACCTTTTCATCTTTCACCAACATCAACATGATAACAAATCTTCATCATCAACGTGGCTTTAATTTCTTTATACGAATAGCGAATTCAGTGGCGTTAATGTGTATTTAACATGAACATTAGGATTAAACAATGCATGAAATCTTTATTTCTTCATTAATATAACCGTCCATCAGTGTTCGAATCAGTGAACATACAAATGAACAAATCTTTTAGTTCTGTTTCTATTTCGTGACGATTCATAACCAAGATCTTCAAAGGAAAGTGGAGTAAGCATTAGAGGGCTCTTCACAGAAGAAGAATTGTTCTGGATTCGTCATAAATATTTTTGTCAAAAGGAACACAGCGAGATTAATTTATTGCCACCTTCTATTGTAGGTACATGGGTTCATGATTTGCAATCGTTCTCGAAATGGGTTTGAATTCTACAAAATTTCTAATGCTGTTGATAACACACTGAATTTTAACTCCAATCGTTATTCGAAATGATCGATTGAGAGATAATCGCTTTCTTCTCTTTTTTAAGAGATTGATGCCAATTTGCAACGAATATGACAGTCAAAAAGTTAAGATCAACTTTTATGACAAGCAATGTGAGTAGTTTTTGATAATTTGAAGGATAACAAATAATGTATAAGTCAATCATTCTCGTTCTATATGAGCATAGGCCTAACTTACTGCGATATTGTATTCCTCTCTAAAATTTGTTGGATATGAATCTGCAACAGTAGGAAATTCATATTTTTTTGCTTGTGAAGGAAATTGTTGTTGTTGTTGTTGTTGTTTTATATATAAATGAGGAAAGAAAAAAGGGTCGTGTCTCATTTCCCCCACGTATATTTTGAAAAAAAAAAAAAAACAATAAGCGAAAAAGAAATACAATAAAGAAAGGAGAAAAAAAAAGTGAATAGGACAATAGAGCTTTTCAGATAAAGGTTAACTTGAATACATACAAAACTGAACAACTCTTTGGATCATATATAAATGTAAATGTATAGATATACCATTTGACTACAAATGTTCTTGTGAAGAGGATGGATATAAATGGGTAGTATTAATTATGTTTGATAATTTTGTTCTATAATTTGAAAATTTGAATAAAAAAGAAATTTATAATGAGATGAGCCGCAGAAAAAAAAAAAAAAAATTTTTTTCAAAAAAAAGAATTTCCCATCGCAAAAAGAATAAAATTAAAAAAAAAAAAAATTCACTCATCAATAACAATTCCATTCAATTTTAACAGGATTATTTATCAAAAGATTTGGCCACCTTTGTAATATCGACACAAATTAGAATCCATCCATCCACATCACCTTATTTGCCAACCCATCATCTTCATCTTCCCTATACCCACCCATATACCATACCTATCAATATATACACATATCTATATTCATATACATATATTTATATTTATAACCATGGCTTATCCTTCCTCAATACCTTCAACTACTGCAAGAGCTTTACGTAAGTCCACTCGTGTTCGTCGATTGTCTTCTAAGGCATTGAACTCTGATAAAAAGGATCAATTTATTAATAATATAATTTCCCCAGACAACATCATCACTTCATCATCATCTTCATCATCGTCATCACCATTCTCCAAATCCCAAAATACTTTTCTGAATGCATCACAACAACCACTTTTGAAAAAAAGAAAGACTCAACAACAAGAACAATTACAACAAGATGCCGACAGCATAAAGAAGTTTGAACCAGTAAACAACTTCAACTTTATCAATGTCAAAGTTTCAAACACCGAAGAAGAGGAGGATTTTTTATCAAATTTAAATCCACTCGATACCACAAACTTGGACGAAGATTTAAAAGAGACAGAATTGAGAATTTCAGAATTATTTCAACAACAATCACTTGCAATTGTATCACCTTCCCCATCTCCAACTTTGTCATCTGCATCACCTATTCTCACACCACCTTCAACAGAAGCATGCAATACAACAACCACTTCATCATCATCATCATCATCATTGGAGGAATTTTTAAATTATGATTTGATGCCATCCTTGACAGATGAATCCGATTCGGAAAGCACCACATCATCTCGTAATAATTCTACAACTACAACTTTAGCTTCTGATAATACTTTAGAATATTTGCCACAATGTTTTGATTACAGATCTAATCATGATTCTGTTAATTTGTCATTGATACAACTGAGTGAATCACTTAAGAATGGTAGTTTGAGGCAAAGAAAATTTATCAATGCTATCAAGAAGAGAAGTGCAGATGTCTTCTTAACTGATGGTATGTTCAACCAATTTTTCTAATTCCATGGTGAATGAACATGTCTATTATTTTGTTCTTTCGTTAATCAGAATGTTGTGGTGTTTGGTATCTTTTGGCCGGTTGTGTTTATTACCGTTGAATATACTGTTGATGGATTGATATGTTATTGGGTTTTGTTTGTTATCATCATTGTCATGTCCATCACTGTTTTTTCGTCGCCCATTGATCAAAGGTGTATATTTTGTGTTTGTCAGCGTTCATTTTGAGGTTGTTTTCATTGATTTTTTTTATTTATTGTGTTTGCATATCTGTTGTATATAGTGATTGTTGAACGCTTGGGACGTAATGAATTTTGTTTGTGTATAGTATAGTATTTGTGTATAGGATTTAATTCACATTTTTTTCCAATTTTGAAACTTATCACATCTTGAGTTTTGTGAAGTATCAAGCTGTCGTTTTTTTGGAACAAGGTGTTCCCACAATCGCTTTGTTCTACTCTTTGTGTATGTGTAACTGACATTAAAACAACAAAAAAAGATTACACAAAATTGTATATTTCCTCTCCTTAAATGCATGTATGTCCCCACAAAGTGGTAATTTTAAACACTACTTCAAGTCTGTGGCAAGTAAGTCGAGTAATAAACGGAACTTAAAATATCAAAATATCAATGATATTTAGCAATGATTTGGATAGATGGTCCTGGTTAAGACGGTTGTCTCCTTAAATCTAAAGATAAAACCTCTTCCTCTTCTTCCTCCTTCACCTATTTTTTTCTCAATATATATAGATAATCTCAGTTGAATTTAATAGATTCATATGATTGTGATTGATCCACAAAAAAACTCAATATTAAAGAATATTCTCCCAATTTTAGTTTTTGGTGTAATTTTGTTTTTTGTGACACAAAAAGAGAACACAAAAAAATATAAGATATTTTTGAAAGGATCAATTTGAATTCCTTTAACTTAATCACTCATATATCATTCATCAAGAACCGAATTGGCCAACGCTTATATCATGCGATACAGACTCAGTAATCGACAGCGTCTTAAGTGAAGTACTACATTAATACAGTCATCAACCGACACTGTTAATGGCATCAATTCTAACCACTTTACCCCTTGTTTCTCAAAGAAGCGCCTTTCCAAACAAAATCTCCTACCACCCAATCACAATATCACAGCAATAATTGCAATTATGAGGGATGCTTGGGCGTTCTTAATAAACTGAAAGGGGGGCAGATGATCTCCAAATCATATACCAATATTAAAGACGTCTCCCTGAATATTTGGAATAAAATTCATCTTTATAATGGGCAGTAATCCTTAAAATGAGGAGCATTTTTATTTCGAATTAGACATATCAATGGCAAACACAGTTTATGAAACTCAACATAGGGCGATATTCGAAATAGATCATCATTGGAGGAAGAAGTCCCTGAGACTTTTGAGGAGAAACAAAGTTTGAAATGTACTAACGCTTACTAACACCAATTGGATTTAGCTTCCACACAGAACTCTGAGAACTCGAGTGAGTATCTTGTCGGAATTATACTAACCCTTACTAACACCAATCCATTCTAGCTTTTAAATTACTAACACCAATCAATTCTAGCCTTCACACAGAACACTGAGAACTCATGTGAGTATCTTGCCGAAATTATACTAACCCTTACTAACACCAATCCATTCTAGCTTCCACACAAAACTCCGAGAACTCATGTGAGTATCATGTCAGAATTATGCTATCACTTACTAACTCTACTACACTACTATGAAGGTATTGACAATTAGTGTTTCTGCTTCTTATATGTTCACTTATTAGGATTGCCCACACATACCACCCGATATAGATTCTTCGGGTAATAGATAATGGATGATTTGATTTGGATATAATTCTCATGGATAGAATAGAAGCCATCCCAAAAATACAGCCGCACTAACGGCAACCGCTATTTTCGAAGCGAATATCTAAGAGACAACCAAGAAGAAGCATTACATTACACTTTTTAGGGCTGGAAGTTTCAAAGAAGCAATTTATCATAAAATAGGAAGTGGGGAGCAGCCTGGGATATACTGGGGGATGATTACCTTCAACACCCATCATGCCTAAACGAGAGAATACCCAAGCAGTCCCGTTAAAGGTACGCTAGTTGGGGTACCCCAAAAATTACTCCCTGGGCTATGCTTACGGAGCTTAAACTCCAACATAGTATGCATCCAGGAAATCGGCAAGTATATCCGAAGCATACTCGCCAGAGTTACGCCAAAATGGCGACTCCGAAACCAAAATCCTGGAGTATACTGAAGGAGCCTCAACTCCCATGCAGTATGCTTTCGGGTGAGCGACAGGTATATTAAAAACATACTCGTCAGAGGTACGCTAATGTGTGTACTCCAAAAATTACTTTCTGGAGTATATCCTAAAGGGGCCTCAAGCCAGATATAGAGTGCTTACAAGAACTCGGCAGTAACATTTGAGGCAAACCAGTCAGAGGAAGTCCGAGTTTAGCTCAGACAAAGGCTTAAACAAACTCAAGGTATATCTTATTGAAGGTACGAGAGAATGGTTGAATCCAAAAATTCTGAGCTTAGAAACGTGCCTGCCAAATTTCAGCTATACACCTGTGTCTATGAATATAATGGTAAGAAGAGCTCTCTTACAGTTCTATTCATGAATGCAGATTTTTAGGAGAAATGTAATTTCCCAATTTTCTCTCTGTCTAGAATCTCACCGTATTCTCTACTTCAGCAGAACATTAATCGACGCTACTTGAAAAGAGGATTGAAAATTTTGATGGGGCACCATGTGTTGAGAGAAAATCCGTGTATGGCATAGCAAAGGCAGTTATTATGTCAATAATATAGAGAGATGATGGAAAATACTGTGCTGTTCCGTTTGGATAATTACAATGTAAATTTCTATGTGATGGCCCGGGGACACGCACACAAGTATATATATTGTAGTAAGCAAATATCAACTAAAAAGATCTTTTGTTTGTTTTCGAGCATATCAAGATCCAGCAAAGCAGGGATAACAGCATATAAATTCAATATTCCCCCAGTCGATCTGATATCTCCTCAAAAATACAATATTGATCAACACAATAAAAAGACAATACCAGAGATTTTCCTGTGACAAGGGTTTGGGGAAATGGGCCAAAAATTGTGGAACCCAAAATGGTTACATTTTACAACACAAGGTACCAATATCATCTTATTATTTAGCAGAGCGTTGTCGCTATTGTATTGGCAACCTTCATTTTTGCGAAATTAGTGAGATGAAGTTAGCTTTTGTCATAAATTTCTTATATCAATCTTTACTGCAATTAAGTTAAGCCAGTGGCATAAATGTAATATCAGCTACATCTTGGGAGGAATAGTGGGCTTACTTCAGGAGATATGAATTCAATACGACAAGACTCAAAATAAAGCAAAAATAATCAATTGTTATCGATGAAACAGCATGAATTAAGCAAAAGCAAATATTTAGAAAATGGAATTTAACGATCAAGTACAATAAAAAAAAGGTTTCAATCATGTTCTCATCCAGTAGTGTTGTCCGTTGGGGTTGTGTATCCTGCTAACACCCGTCCTCACTCTGACTTGATACTCTCCATCGTTCTCTTCAACGGTAATTGAACCATCGGCTTTCTCCCCCACACGCTCTCCACTGCTATCCATCATACCCCCGAAAACGCTGTTATGGTTATTGTTGTTGTTTCCAATTTCAGAATGGAGATTATGGTGGTCAGCAGTGGTTTTAAAAATATCTTTGTTACCCAATGGTTTCACCGGTGGTAAGATCAAGTAGATGAAACTTTCAATACTCCATTCGTACCACACTTTCCCTGCTTGCAGGTCCGTATCGCGCTTCATCATCACTTCCACCTCCTGATCATCGCTTAGGAAAATGGGAGTTTCCAAGGGAAAAAACATTGGCAACCATGAAGTCAAATCTTGAGGATGTGGCAGCAAGGGATTATTGGAGATTGAAACATCGCCGTAAAGTACCAGTTGGAAGAACCCAATAACACCATGGATCAATCCTTTGTGTTTACATTTGAAAGAAACCTTGTTGAACTTTTTCGTGGCAGTTAATGTTGCACGTGATGATGGGTGATGGAATTGCCATAGCTCTTGAAATTTTGTAGATAATACTTCAAATTGATTCAACAAGACAAGATAAGGCTGTTGTAGCACTGTTCGTGACAGCGCTTGTTGTTGAGAAATGAGTTCGGCATGAACACGTGGTGCAATCACAGGTGCTATCCAAGAGCTCACCGAGCAAGGTATGTAAATGCAATCTGATGCGCAACAATGCGACCGTTGTAAAGGGTATAAACACTCGGGTGATAATTCGTTATCGCCGAAACTACCGAGCAATTCACTGATCACCATTTTGTAATGTGTGTCAGATGATAGCGAAGGTTGGAACTGACGCACATCAGCGTGAATGATCTCAATGGACTTAGACCAATGGCTGAAGTTGCGCTGTTGAAGATAGATCACTGCATTAGGGTTTTTTTCCACCAGTGTTATATGGTAGTTCACTGTGTCAGTTTCGTCAATTGCCATAAGTAACTTGTCGATCAAGGGGCCTCTACCGGGGCCCACGACTAAGATATAAAGCGTTTCAGAAGAAGAAGAAGATGATGATGATGAGGTAATGGATAAGTCCCGTAACAGCTTGGTCATTGCTAGTTGGTAAGAATCGTATTTGGCAAGATCATTTTCGAAAATTTTATAGGTAACGTTATCAAGATGGTGCATTAGTGGTTGTAAAGGCATTTGCAAATTGGATGATATTGATGAAAAATACTCTGTCGATATAAGTTCCAACGGGGTTAATTGCATATTCTGTTTAGTCGTTTTGGAAATGAATGTGAGATAGTTGTGGTACGACAAATCACCCAAGTATACTTCTTCACCGTGAGGCAATTTTAACATGGGATGGAGCTCCGACGAAATTGGAAATGATGGAGGTTTGATTTTGTCAACACCATGCAACAACAATATCGGAGGGTGAGTCCAATTCTTCTGTATGAATTTCCAAAGAATAGCCTGGTTAAATTTGTTCAAGACTGGATAATCCTTTGAATTTTTGACAAAGACAGACTTTGACACCAAGAATATAGACACGGGTTCCACCAACCAACGGTTCACAACGAATTGTGGAATAGCACTTCTGGGCAACAGTAACGAAACTGTCAATCGATTATTGTAATGGCAATGCAACCGGATCGAATTCCACATATCCCAAGTGCTCAAGGAGTCAATCACTGGTGTCACCATTTCACCAGAGACAGGATCCCGAACGCTTTCCTCACAAATGGGTAGAGAGATAGATATGGTCAAATTTGGGAATAATATTAACAGTTTATTGATATTGTTGGTGAAAATACTCAAATTGTTAAGATTCTTTGGTGGGGCGATAAGCACCGTTTTGAGTCCAAGAAAATTGGCATAACTTAGTTCGTGGAGTAAAACTTGTAAACTGAATTCGTTTATAAATTGGTTCGATGTGTCAATCTCGATCCAAGAAGAAACAAGGCCTATCACGTAGTGGCAATGATCTCCCTCTGATATGTTCACCTGACTGAGCTGTGGTGGAGGAATTTGCAAATCATAGTCAATCTCATCATTATCTTCTTCGATAGTTTCATCCCTCTCAATCAGCACAGTCTTACCAAGAGTTGTCTGCTGTTGTTGATGTTGTTGTTGTCTATTATAGAGGTGCTGCAGGTGTATTTCTTTAAATTTGGTCTTGCAAAAATTTCGGTATTCCAAGTTGGTTATGGGTAATAAAACTCTGTCATACCCCAATTGAGTAAGATTGCTTATTAGTAGTTTGTCATTATCTCGTAATGTTTGGAAAGTAAAAGGTGAAGGTTTTATACCTATTGACACCACGGGTTTGCTACTCAGCATCTACCTCTGTAATTCGTATGGCGTGGACAAATGAGTTGTTTTTATGGTTGTATATTGGTTATTCCTATTGTGTAGTAGTGCCATATGTAAACAACAAAATTTTCTTTCAGAGAGTAAAAGATTTACCCAATTTCATCTGTATGTGTGTGTGTGTGTGTGGCTTGTCCAATGATAAGGGGCAATGATATTGTACAAAACGATAGCCGTATATATCGATCCTTATCTATCCATTTCAATCATCATTTGGGTCATAATCGTCTCAACATTCTTAAATGGGGACTGGACCCCCTTTGAAAGCATCTCACCGCTCTTTTAAACTTCATCTTCGAGACAGCCCCCGATCTCTTTTGTGTACACAAAAAATTAAAAAAAAACACACACACATACACGCGTGTGATGAATATGTTGATCACCATCATCATGAGGTATAGCAAAGACAAATGTGTATCAACAATGTCACCATGAAAATCGCTTATTTTTGCTACATTGGTCTGGAAGATATGCCCTTGGAATTGATGTTGATTTGATTCATCTGTTCATTGATAATAGAATAGGAAAGTACAGTGTCGTGTATAGATCAAATGTCAACGCGTCTAATCTTTTTATTTTTATTTTTTTTTTTTTTTTTTTTTTTGATTTTTTTTAAATTTTTCTTTGGTTCAATTTGAGGAAAACAACAAGAACAACATCATCGAAACAATAGTCGATTCGTTCGTTTATCATATATATACAAACTATAGTTATCAACACTCATCTGCTACTTTTTTGGCATATTCCACCATACAACTTCACGATACAATGAGCAAACCAAGATTATTGACAGATGGCGAAAGACTGAAAGTGTTTGAGTTTCAAGACATGATCCATTACTCACTGCGTTACTCTGATGATGAATACGAATATAGACACGTCATATTACCTAAAGGGATGTTGAAAGTTATACCACAAGATTATTTCAACCAGGAAACAGGCACCTTAAAAATATTGATGGAGGAAGAATGGAGAGGTTTAGGAATCACACAGTCTTTAGGTTGGGCCCATTATGAAACACATGGTGAGTATTCGTTATCTCTCTTTCCTCACCGTAAATAACGCGACATTTTCATCTAATTTGTTTTACAGCAATACTAACATCCATCACCACCACTACTATTTACAGCACCTGAACCACATATATTACTATTCAAAAGACCAATCAGTTACGCACAATAGATGATGCCTCGTATCATTTGTCACTCGTTATTATTCAACAACAACAACGACCTTCATCTCCGATATGATTTCTTTACGACAACTTCCACTTTACGAAATCTATATATATGTCTACTTCACATATGGATAATCAGGTATTGGGCGTGTGACTGCATGTGTATGTGTCGAGAGAATGTTTCATTTGTTTCATTTGTTTGTTTTCTCGTTGAAACCACTTTTATACCACAAGAGACATATTTTTGATACCCATTGATACCCTTCCCAACTTTGTCACTCTGTTCAAATCGCTTTTAGTTCCCTCCTAGTCCCCGTCTCATTAGTTGTTCCCATTTCAATGCCCTCAATTTTACAAAATCAATCCTCTTCTTCAATTGAACTTGTTGTCGACATATTGTGAAGTGTTGGCATTCATATATATCTCTCCTTATACATACACACCATTTTACATACCATTCGTTATATATCTTGCTATATATACCATATTTATTCATATTCATATATTTACATACATCTATATGGATCATAAATTCCGTTGCATTCATCATTTTTCAATAATTTGTAGTAGAAAAATTGAAAGCCAAAATAAAAAAAAAAATCCTAAAGATCAAACAAACACCCACAGACGATCACACCCTAAAGTCATGTCAACAAATCAGGACTTGATCGATCTACTAGACTCCATCTTACTCCAAGTGCCCAGTGACCTTAATGTGCCCAGATCCGCGAGAAAATCAAACAGTAGCGCCGGCAATAACAGCAACAACAACAACAACAACAACAACAAAAACATCCACGGAGGTGCACCAGCTAATGAGCCCTTCGATAAAGTGCGAACGTTAGATGTTCTCATCAATAATGTGTTGATCACTTATACCAGCAAAATTACAGTTTCAAAAGAAGATGAAGTTACATTAGTCAAGGTATTCAAGACCTTACAATACCTATTTCCTCATTCGTACATGTCGTTGATTGACAAACCGCTGTTGAAATTTGATAAGGTCATATCAAAGCTCCTTCCCTTCTTGAACTGTTGCCGTTACACAGAGGATGTCATCAACGAAGTCAAATTGACCCTTATCTGCATCATCGAGGCTCTATGTGGTAAGACTCATAGCTTCCGCATTGTAAAAAAGTTGAGCTCTTTGGCCTTATCGATCATAGAACGAAATTCCAACGACTTGTTCAATAAGATTAATGTTGAGGTAGATTTATCCAAATTGAGTATCTCAGTTCATTTTTTGCAAATGCTGCAAGATCACAATATGAATCAGACTTTGTTGTTAGCACAATGGAATTTCAAATTGGATAGCTCCATTAGAAAACTTTGGCTTTGCATTAATCACTATATGACAATGGAGGGCGGCGATGACGACTATGTCGATCGATTGGACGACTTGAGCTCTGTGTTGCTAATTTCAATGTTCTATTCATATATCAAAGATACTGTGCCCAACTCTCTGAAGTTGGTATTTCTATGTGGCAAGGTCAATGAATTGGTAAATTGGAGTTTGTTGGTCAGACTCCCCAGATTACAATCAACAGTCTCCAAAATCATTTTAGAGGTTTTACTAAACTCCATTTTGTTGAAAAACAAGTATCTCTTGTCCAAGCATATAAGGCTGAGGTCATGTCAAGTCTTGGAATTGTGGAAGTTGAACAACATTGATGATCTGAATAATCATGCAGTTGACAACAACTTGATCAAATCTCTCTGCATTATGTTGTATGCATTGGAAAATCATCGACAAGAAGTAATTACACCTCAATTGGATCCTGAAACCACAATTGAGAACGTGGAAAGAAGATTTGAGGATTCCATTACGGTAACTGCTGTATCGTCATTTTCCAACCCAGATATGGAAAGATTAAGATTACAAATATTTTCCACGATGATGAAGGACGATACTAGACTGATCACCAACTACGGGTGCTTGATTCCGTTAACAAATGAGGAAGATTTAATCGAGCTCGATATTATTGCCGTTGACAAGTTGAATATCTTCACCGATCATGTTGAACAGTTACTCAGTTCGACCCAACCAATCACTGGTTTGACCAAGTTATACGTGATTAATTCACTTGGTAAATTACTGTGCATTAAAGCCGGTGATGTAGATGTGCACAGCGGATTATGCCGAAGGTGTGATCTACAATTGAATGACGTTTCTTACGTGAACACTGTTATTGACTCCATGAGAAAGGAATCATTACTAGAACCAGTTATTGCATCGAGCTTACAATTATTCTGGAGACTTTTGAACAATGAATCAGAACCTGTATTGATCATAGCTGGATTGTTGACAATGAGGAAAATTTTTGCTTCTTACCGGCCGCCAAAGTTGGTACTTAATGATATTTACTACAACTTTTTATCATCTTGTTTAGTACATGACATTCGTGAAATACGTATGCTCCTGACAAAGATTCTTCCATATTATTTAATATTGGAAGACGATGATATCTACCAATCTAATTTTCAGTTAATCATATCTTGTTTGCAACAAATCAAAATCAACAAGAACTTGCATCTTGCAGAGTCTACAGTGATATCATGGGGGGAATTGGCTATTGTTATTGGTATAGACGAAAAATTGATCTTGGTTTTGGTTAAATTGATTGACTTTATTGGATCAGAGAACCAATTTCAATCGACAATTGCTTTTCACCAGTTGAAAATTGTTTCCTCTTGCAAAAGGAAAACGCCTTGGCAGTTGCTATCTCCATTTTTGCCACATTTGAGTGTGATTATAGTTAAACAGATGAAATCCAAGCCCATGATCATTAACAAGATATGTGGATTGGTGAAAGTGCCCGTTGATGTATTCTTATCGAGAACACAACTGTACACGATTCCACATCTTTTAACCTACTACAAACATGATTTGATAGGAGAGATCTCCTCTATCATCAAAGTTTCAAAGTATGAATTGATTAAATCAAATTTGCCCAAAATAATTGCTTACCTATTGACTTCTGAAGACAAGATCAATGAACTGAAAAGTCTACAGATTTTGCTGAACGTTAATAGTGAATTCAAGAATCAATCTTTACAAGACTTGATTGAGAATAATATATTGACCTCATGGGAAATTTTGAAGTTGTATTCCCCCGAGTTGCAAAATGAAGACAGAATCAAGAATGCTTTATGTTTTGTTGCCTCAATGTATTCAAATGATGAAACTTCAGATTCAGACAAAATTTTAAATTATCTTAACAAAACCATTCTTGGTATCGTCCAGAATTTCTCAGAAAGTACGTACGACTTGAAAGGTTTGCAGCCATACATTGAGAAATTAAGATCTATTTGGGCTATAGATTGTCTTATTAAAATTTGTGGAGAATCAATTGTTGCGGCATTACCACAGATCACTGCATGTTTACAAGCAAATTTGGAAAGCAAACATCTACACTCCGAGACTTTGTATTGTTTGTCAATCTTAACAGAGAATTTGGACAGGCAGACGATGATTGTCATGTTGGATTTTATCTTGTCTCTAATCTTGCAAAAATGGGACCAATTTAATGATAGATGCAAAAAACAATGTCAACAGATTTTAACGTTTGTAATGAAGGACAACGAAGCCATTTTCAAGCAACGTTATTACCATTACTTCTTTTCATTTTCTTTCAATACAGAATTGTTGAAAATTTATAACGAGGCAAGAATGTTATTCCCCTCATCACTGAAATCTTCCTCTTATAATTTGTTACATGACTTGACCATCCGTTGCAATCATGATAACCAGTTTGTGGTATTGCAAGCATTAGATGATTTGATTCATTATTTCACAAAGTACCAGGATGAGTTTCATCGTACTTACGTCAAGTTGCCAACATTTATCAAGTACATCCCTAAGTTGAGTTCCACATTGTTGAATATCTCTTACAAGTTCAAGAATTCTGATGCCAATGTTTTAAGTAAATGTTCAGTTATCTATGGCTTGATGGGCTCATTGGATTTCAACAAATTTTACCACTCTTCCACTGAAGAAGATCACGAGCAACTTGTTATCATTAATCAATTCCAAGATCAAAACGAAGTTTATCGTTTCCTCATCCAATTTATCAACAATACTTTGGTGCCGCTGTTTTGGGCCTCCATAGATCCAGTCAAACAATTGTTTTTGGCATATGCCATTCAAGAGTACTTGAAATTATTAGGTTTAAACGGTGTTGATGTCACATCAGAGGATAAAAACTCAACGGCGTACATAATATGGAACAAGTTCAGCAGGATCTCACAATCCACCTTGTTACCCTTATTGAATTCCAAGTATATCGTGAATGGAAGTAAAGATGAATCAGCCACATACCCTATATACAAAAATCACAGCAAGCATTCTATTTGGTTGAGAGAGCTCACCTTAGATTTGTTGAAAAAATCAAGAAGGGTCATTGGGTTGAACAAGAATGGCGGTAAGATTTTTAACATTTGCTCGTCGATCATCAAAGATCAAGACTTGGCAATCTGTAATCAGATCTTGCCATATGCTGCATTGAATTGTGTCTTAGTTGATGATGCTATACGAGACGAAGTTGAACTTGAGATTTTAACAATTTTGAATACTGATGTGGATCATTTGAATGATAACTCAAGTATCGAAAGTTTGAAATCATGCTATCAATCAATATTTAGCATATTGGATTACTTCCAAAAGTGGACTTCAGCAAGAAAACAAAAGAGGAAGAGACAGGAGTCTTCATCAAGAATAAATGAAATGACTCTGAAAATTGAGACGTTTTTGGAAAAAATCCCACAAAATTTGATCGCCAAGAGGTCTTCTCAATGCAAATCCTATGAGAGGGCTATTTTGAACCTTGAAGAGAGTTTGAGGTCTTCTACAATCGACAAAAGAGAATTCTTTTCGACAATTCAGTCGATGTACGTGGAGATTGATGATTTGGATTCGTTAAACGGTGTGTTGAAAACCTTCTCAACGCAAAGCTTCAGTGACAAATTACTTCAGTTTCAATACAGTGATGACTGGAAGATAGCGCAGGATTGTTTTGAGGCTTTAAGTGAGTTCGATTTAGAGAATCAAAGTTTAGTGAACACCACGTCTTTGTTGAAATCACTAAATAAGTTCAACTTGTATGAAAGCTGTTTGGAAAAATTGGATCATAATGTGTTATCCTTGGCTAGAGATGATGACTTGATACCATCCGAGTGGATAAATCTTGGTTTGAACTCTGCAGTATTCACGGGTAAAATGGATGAAATAACTAAATGGGTCCATCATTTTGAGTCCAATATAGAATCTTCATCTTTGAACGATTTGAGAATCTTAGTTAATTATGAAGTTGCCAAATCTTTGATCTCCCTAAATCATGGTGAGTCTGAAAGCGCCACGAAACATGTTGAAAATGCGATCAAGTTGCTGGGTGACTCTTTGGCGGCATCAAAGGAGACATCGTTGTCTAAGACACGAGATATAGTTGGCCAGTTGCATTGGTTGACTGATGCAAAACAGTTGATAGAAGCCTCCACTCACACAAAATTCAAGTCTGCAATTCTCACACTGAATGTGAGACTTGCAAATACGTCTAAAGATTTCCAATCTAATTGGCAGATTTTGACAATAAGAAGAGTGTTGGATAAATTGCATCCAAGCGAATTTCCTAAAGATGATATAAGCCATGTCTGGATGAAACTTGCAACCATTGCTAGGCAGTCTACGAGGTTGGATTTGTCAACAAAACTGATCATGAACGCATTGGTATTGCAAAAAAACTCTAAGGAGGTTGACTTGGAATATGCTCAGTTATTGTGGGCCCAGGATGATCATAGCAGAGCATTGAAGCTGATTGACGAGTTGAGATTGAAACAGATTGAAGGGGTATCGTTGAATAGAGAAGCTGCTATAATCCAATTGAAGTACACTGAATGGTTGGATCTTTCCGACAGTGGTAGCTCTGAGTTGATCATAGAAGAATATACCGCTGCCGCCAAATTGGATACTAAATGGGAAAAGCCGTACTATTACTTGGGTAAGTACTATAACAAGATCTTAGAGAATCAGACGTTGCTCAACAACGACATCAAGTCGGCTAAGGACTACTATGGTGATTATGAGAAAGGTTTAGTTTTCAATTACTTGAGAGCGATCAAGACGGGACATACCTATTTATTTGAGGCCTTGCCCAAAGTCATCACAATATGGTTGGATTTCTCATCTCATTATGACGAAGTCCCAAAAGGTTTCAAAACAGAGGACATTGCTATGAAAAGGCGTAAAAATTTTGATTTGATGAAACAATGTGTCAAAGATGTGATAGACTCCACTCCAAAGGTGTACTGGTACACTGTTCTATCGCAATTGACATCCAGGATGATTCACGAAAACGTTGAAATTCAAAAGATAATTGTCAATCTAATTTCCAGGATAACGTATGAGTATCCACAGCAAGCTTTATGGTCAGTCATTGGTCAGTCCAAATCAACAATAAAACAAAGAGCATCATTGGGAACCACGATATTACACATTGTAGCGGGCTATGATAAAAATAAGAAATTGTTACAAAACGCATTGGCTTTATTCGATCTGTTGTTGAAAGTCTGTATGCAGGAAGTTCATAAAAAAACGTCTGAGATGCATTTAAAAGAAGACTTTGGATTTGATCACCGTATAACTCCATGTGATTCTTTAGTGGTACCATTGAGGGAGAATTTCGAGATTAAATTGCCATCAAGTGGAGACACCAGCAAAAGACACTCGAGTTATTCTATCGGATCCAACATTACTATTCATAAAATCGATGATCGGGTGAAGATTTTGGCATCGATGCAGAAACCCAGAAGACTAGCTATTAGAGGAAGCGATGGTGGCATATACAACATATTATGCAAACCTCATGACGATTTGAGAAAAGATGCAAAGTTGATGGAAGTCACCACGATGATCGATAAGCTTTTGCAGAAAGATGAAGAGAGTGAATTGCGAAAACTTAGTATCGCCACATATGCGGTGGTACCTTTAAATGAAACATACGGTATCATTGAATGGGTTGATAGGTGCAGAACTATGAGGGATGTCATTTTAACATATTTGGCAAGTACGGGAAATCCCATTGATTTTGGTTATTGTAAAAAACAACTTTCTGACGACAAATCGTTGGATCAAAAGATTCAGGGTTTCAACAACATTGTTGCAAAGTATCCCCCAGTGCTTCGATTATGGTTCCTTGAAGAGTTTCCAGACCCCAAGACTTGGTATACCGCTAGAAATAATTTCACTAGATCATCCGCGGTCATGTCAATCGTTGGTCATATATTGGGATTGGGTGATAGACATGGTGATAACATTTTGATGATGGAAAAGACAGGTGGTGTTTTACACGTGGATTTTGACTGTTTGTTCGACAAAGGGGCCACTTTGGCGGTTCCAGAAAGAGTGCCTTTCCGTTTGACCTCGAATATGATTGATGCATTTGGTATATCTGGAGTAGAGGGAATTTTCAGAAAATCTTGTGAAGTCACCATGAGATTAATAAGAAACAATGAGACAGGTTTGATGAACATCTTGGAAAGTTTTTTGTACGATCCGATCATAGACTGGTCAGTTACAAAGCGGAGGAAGAAAGATAACAACAATCATAATCCTGAGGCTGTTCTCAATAACATCAAGAAGAAGATTAGAGGTATCGAGAAAGACACAAGTTTGTCGTTAAGTGTTACTGCTAATGTTGATGTGTTGTTAACGCAAGCAACGTCGGCTGAAAATTTGGCAAGAATGTATATAGGATGGATGAGTTTCTTGTGATTATTGAAAATAGATATGCACAAAGTGATGATTGTATCCGCCGCCAAAAACTGATTTTGGATAGCTTCTTTTCACAAATGAACCAGAATCAGTTTGGGCTCCGTGTATAGTTGGCGAAGGTATATGTTTCAGTCCTAGTAATTAGAGAATAGCTCTAAGCAACATCACCATCTTTTGAATATCTCGAAGCTTTCACCCCCTAGAAGTCAAACTCATTTTCCTATCGTCTAACCTGTTATCAACTTTGAAATGATTCCCTGCGGAATATAATTCTTCAGTAATGAGGTCTTTCCTCAGCTCTGGCCTCTCACACCATGTTTGTTCTCTTGATGCTTATTCTTGTCTTTTCTGATTTAAAGCGTGTCTGAACGCTCTCAAATCGTTATCAATTTTATCTGTGTTTCGTGGATCTGAGAAAAGGTAGCCACTTTGGGTTCATTTGTACTTCTCTATTTCGTTTTCTTCAGACATTCCTGATGAATTTAATTCACTGTTGTACATCATTTTGAGATCCACTACGAAAACTGCCAACAATATCGTTGTTGGTTTACGAGGAGATTATAAATAAAAATACAGTCACATTTGTAATATAAATAAGTAGTATGAAGTGATGAGATAACAAATCCTAGCCAACCGTTTGCTTCTTATTCAAGTTATTTAACGTTTGACGAATAACTTTTGACCTCTCAGTATGTCCTCTAGCATAGTTCAAGAACCATTTATCCATTTCCAGATCCAACATCAATACTAGTGGTATTGGTGACCTTGGTGTAGGTGGCGGCAATGCAATGGATTTCTTCTTGTGCTCTTGATGATCCGAAATGATATGTTGGAAAAACTTTATAACGTCGAAGGTGGCTTTACTTCCAACGGGTCTGATGAATTTGTAGTTGCACCTATCACGGGGACAAATCACGGCTTCGAATTCCCCAACTTCGCGCGTTTCTTTCACCTGATGATCCTCTCTGACATAAAGTGGATGAAAATCGGTGTCTCCCTCCTCAGAAACACCATGAGCTTGAGACAAATGATGTTCGAATTCTTCTTTGGCAATCATCCTAGGATAATCACACAAGGGACACAAGTTCATCTGTTTTCCATTTTCAATAGAAATCACTTTTGGAGAGAAACAGGATGCACCTTCATTTTCTTGCAAGACATATCCAAAATCTACAAGTTTTTGGGCAGCCGCAGAGTCGATATCGAATCCGTTGTCAAGGTTGAATTCTTTCAAGTTATTGATCAGTATTGTTTCAGTCTCTCCACCCACAAAACTAACAGTCTTTTGGTCTCTTTTAATATCACAGTCAAAGTTCAGTTGTTTCAAAATCGATTTTGGCAGCCCACTTGAAGCAGTTTTCTTTTCCGATGTCAACAAATTAGAGTCTGAGGTGGATGTAGTCGAAAAGATGAAGTATTCGTAATCGATAGAATAGGATCTTGTAGGATATAATCTAGCAAGTCCCAGCTTACAAAGTACATCATTGTAGGAGGAGAAGGTATTAGTTTGTTCGTTGAACATGACCTGAGTATCTTCAGCAAATTGGAGTTGAGTCAAAAGCATTGAACACCACCTGGAATCTTCCTTCATGGAATCATCACAAAATATCAGTTCTTTGAGAAACTGAGAGGATTTATCCGATTTGAACGCATTATTTTCTATTGTATGTTCAGAGCATGCTATTTGTGTTGCATCTCTTTCCCTATTCTCGACACATGAAGGTGTTATCGATGTGATATTTTGGGCTTTAGATGCTGGCTTCAACCAACGGTGGTCTGTGACTTTGGTCTCGATGCTCGAGCCCCAGTCAGCAAGAGTCATTTCACCGTCAAATTTTACATCAGAGGTGATGTTAGAGGTTTCACGCTCCAACGCGAGGTTGGTTTCGATGAGTGTTGAGCATTTTTGGGAAATCAGGCTAAAAGGCGACATTTCGATGGTAATTATTGATAGGTATAATGAATTACATTTAAATGCAAACTTGAGGTTTAATTTATAATCTTTCGAAATTGAAACAAATTTTTGGTCTGTACTTTAAAGAACGCCTAGTCCACGAATTGGTCGGTTGTGGTTTTACACTTTTTTAAAAAATCGTTGGATTTTTGATCTGACCCCATATTTTCGAGAATTGACTATCCAAAAGTTTTATTTAAGACTTTTTAGCTTTGACTAGTAGTATTGAGTCAGAATTTTTTAAGAATCAACAACTCAATTAGCAGTTGGGGAAACCAATTCGATTCAATAAGTTACTTCTAAACCAAGTTTAGCTTCAAGTTCCGGAGGTAACTTCAAGCCCTTTCCCAGTAGCTGCCACAAGCGTTTCTTTTCCCAATCCCTGAAAACGTCAATGAGGTATTTCTCATTTCTCTTTCGATTTTTCGTTTTGCGACTATCCGGATGTTGTGAAACAACATGTCTCAAAAACTTTTCATAATCGAATTTTTCATGACTTCCCTTAAATACAAGAAACTTGTGACTGCAACTATCACGTGGGCAAACATAAGCTTCAAACTTTTCCACGTCACCATTCTCATCGTACTGTTCACCAACACAATATAAGGGGAAGAAATCTTCCTCTTTGCTACTTTCATACACTCCATGTACCAATAGTAAGTGATCTTGAAAATCATTTTCATCCACCATTTCAATGTTCTCACAAAGTGGACATAAATTCTTTTGATGTAACCATGGGCTGCAATTACTTTTGCTTCGCAAAATTTTGTCTGTTCGATTGCTTTAAGACGCCAATACGGTGGTAAGAAATAACGGAGCCCATCAGTTCCAATATTGTAGTCGTTACCGATAGAAGTATTACTCAGCACCTTTAATAGCTTTTGATATCCCCTGGGTTCCATAAAAGATACCATATTCTCATGCCTTAACGTGCGATGGCCACCGCGGGCTTTCAAAATTGATTTTGATTTTCTTTTT
The DNA here is from genome assembly GCA_030557235.1 of Nakazawaea populi. Lineage (NCBI taxonomy): Eukaryota > Fungi > Ascomycota > Pichiomycetes > Alaninales > Pachysolenaceae > Nakazawaea > Nakazawaea populi. The sequence goes on from JAKTVN010000044.1 coordinate 21,236, forward strand.
GTTAGCTTCAACGGTCTCAAGGGTTTTTTTGTGGTACTATCCTCATCAGAACTCGAATACGGTTCTTCATAATAGTTGATCAGTCGATGTTTGTTTCTGGTTGCCTTAATAATTACAGCTTTGTTCCCTAAGATTTTGGAACGAGTTTCGTAGAAAGTATGTAATGAGCGATCTAACAATATATCGCTAGACCCACTTTGTTGCTCTTGATCAATGGTCGTTCTCCCATCATATTTCGTTGCTGATTCCCTTTCCAAATTATCGAAAATTCTTTCCATTTTCTCCCAGCGATAAAGCTTTGTAGGGGTAGGTTCAGTTTGATTATTTGTCATGATTTTGAATAAATAGGTTTAATGGTTACAAGTTGAAAGGTGGTTTCTTACATGAAGCATAGAAGTGATATAAAATGATTTGATTTATTTTTAATCATCAGATTTTGCAGACCATATTTGTTGGATTGAAAGCAATTATGTGGAAAACTGAGGAAATCGACTCTGAGTGCATTTTAAGATAATCTAGCACGGGGTGCACATCTGATACTGATGTAAGCTTTTCTTTATTAAAGCAGCAGGAACCTTAGAATAGGCCTTCTCTATCTTCATTAACACTAACTACTAGTTCACCAAAATGAAGTGCATAAAAGACACAATAAGGCTGCCCATGAGTTTCAAAATACGGCGGGTAAAGCCGACTGTTTTGATCCAAGGACTTGGTTCAGCTTTTTGCTTGAAATGGAAAATCATGATCCAGCAATGGTTAATGATATACGAATCAATTAAGATCACTAGGTTCACCAAAACCGCATCTAGTGCAATAGGTGAATATATTGGTTTCGGTTAAACGCATGTGGTTATCCTTCGCACACAAAAACAAAAAAATCAGATTTCTCCGATGAAATAAACGATAAGAGATACATTTATAAAGTACATTCAGTATAGACGACTCATAAGAAAAATGACACTGCTTCTGCCTGTGATCAACTTCTTTAAAGGGCATCCTACCAACGCTCTTCTCCCGTCTTTGGAGATACTTGAAGCTGCCAAAAATGTTTTGACAGACACACACCAAAATCCTGATAGGTACCACAACGATCAAGACAATAGATCTCCTTTGCAATACGGCACTGACCCTGGAAACTTGGACACACGTCGTGTAGTAGCAAGTTGGATTGACCGTGATTTTGGCTCCCTGACTGATCCCGAGTGCGTGAATTTGACGGGTGGTGCGAGTTATGGAATGATGAACATCTTGGCTCAGTGTACATTACCCCATACCAATCTCACCAAAAAGGCGTTCATTGTAACGCCGACATATTATTTGATCAATGGTGCATTTATCGATGCTGGATTTGGTGGTAAATTGAGTGGTGTGTTGGAAGATGATGATGGTCAGATTGACTTGGATGATTTAGTGAGACAGTTGGAACTGTGTGAAGAGGCGGACGAACAAAGACAAGATTCTGAGAAGGAAGATGAGGGCAAAGACATAATTGAAGATCCAGGTAGAGTGGAAAAAAAGATTTACAAATATGTGACTTATTTGATACCAACTTTTTCGAATCCTAAAGGTGGTACTTTGACGAAGGAGAATCGTATTAGATTGGTTGAAATTGCCAGAAAATATGATATGTTAATTATCTCAGATGACGTTTACGAGTTGTTGGACTATTCAAAACCGGCTACTGAAAAGACGATACCTATTCCAAGATTAACCATGCTCGACAAACAGAGTATATCAAACAAATATGGAAATACCATATCCAATGGTACATTTTCCAAGATCATCTGTCCTGGTTTGAGAACTGGTTGGCAAGAAACTGCTACACCACTGTTGCTGTTCCAATTGAGTCAAGGAGGCGCCAACAAGTCCGGTGGTACTCCATCACAGTTGAACATCAGCATTGTTGAAAATTTGATCGATTCAGGGCTCATTGAAAAGATCATCGAGAATTTGAAGACAGCTTATCGTGAGCGCGCCATATTTATCAAGCAATATTTAAAGGAAAAACTTCCTACTGGAACCAAGATCACCGGTGGTGATGGCGGGTATTTTTTATGGGTGACATTACCAGACGCTTATGATGCCAGAGACATTGTAGCACAGTGCAAGTTGCGTGGTGTAATTTTACTGAGTGGGGATCTGTTCGAGGTGACTGGAGATGTCAGAGGATGGGGAGAGCATAGTGTCAGATTGTCTATTTCATATTTGTCTGTGGATGAGATCAGAAGAGGTGTTGATATCTGGAGTGAAGTGTGTAATGAGCAGGAGTTGTAGAGAAAGAGATCGAAAAAAAAAAAAGATTGGAATAGTTAATTACACAAAACGATGTGGTGTAGGAAGAGAAAGAAACATAATCAGATACGTTTTACGAATGAAATAAGACACTGTAATTGATGCCATTATCAGACCAGCCGCTGGTAGAGACGCGTATATCCCAGACATCTGTACTTTCTCCCGAGCAATTGACCCATCTGATTGACCATTTAATTTCAAATTTGGTGGAAAAACAAGGAGAAGGAGATGAACGAGGTGACGAAGAGAATGGTTTGAAGAAAGTCAAGTTCGACAAAGATGCCTTGAGAAAGTTGCCATTAGTGTTTCCCGGCCTATTCCATAAAGCCTGTTATCATATTGATGTGCGGGCAATTCATTTGATCGTCTATGTTCCTCGAGCTACCGCTGATGATGAGGAGGAGGAGGAGGTGGTGGTGGTGGATGTTGGTAATGGCAAGAATAAGAGCAAAAAGATAACAATTGACTTGGAACGATTGTCTGATTATCATTATTTGATGTATGTTACAGATAAACAACTCCATGTTCGAAAGAATAAGACCAACACCCATGATAATAACGATGGTATTGTGTCAGAGATTATGCTGGATACTCTTCACAAGGAAAGTATTGACGACCAGCTATTAGAACGTACTTATACGGCTACTGGTAATTTGAATGTTGTTGACTTATCCAATTGGACTTGTCAATGCGATTCATATGTGGAGGAATTGATAAGAGCCAGCAGAGTCCCCGTACATGATCCCAGGCAATTGTCACAAGCACAACTTAGATTGATACCACTGCCTGTCTGTGAACATCTATTAAGTTGCTACATTTGGTGGTTGAACAAAAAGAAGTTGTTTCGTTATGTCAATTACAAAGAGGTGTCGGAGGAGGAAGAGTGGTTAAAAGAGGTGAATGAAATCGTTGTATAGTTTGATAATTATAAGTAATTACTCACAATATACTAAAATTGCAAAAAAAAAAAAAAAAAAAAATGCAAAAAAGTGAAAAAAAAAATTTGTGTGAAAAAAAATCAAAACGACAAACAAGCAATTGGATGGAGATATATAATTTTTAACAACTGATATATTTACAATTGAACTTGCTAGTTAGCAGTTCAAGAATTTACCTTAGATACTTTCCATATTGTCTTTCATTTGCATTCATTCCTGTACCAGTTTTCTTTTCCACTTTGTCATACCTATCTCCCATTGCATAGCATTTGTAACATAACAATACTTTGTCATCATCATCATCATCATATCATTTAAAAAGATCATGAACAGCACCAGTCATAGCCACCTTCTCAAAGACCGTCACATATCTTCTCCTGTCTCCAGGAACGGGCATATCAGGAGTAGCACAGAGCTTCCGCAACAGCGGAAGCAGAAGCTGCTGCTGCAACGACTGCCGCTACAGACACTGCAACAGCTCGATGGGGATAACAGCCCGATAAACGAAATCAACAACGCTCATAAAGGTCTCCCCAATGGCGGTGTCTCAAGTATCCCAAGTGCCAAAACATCACATCGTGTGCCATCAAAATTGATTTCTCTACCACTATTTGAAGAAGATTTGATCCGATTGAACAAGTTTGATAAATTCTTAAATCACATTGTAGATGACAGGTCATTTCCCATAATATTCAACAACTGTAAAACGATAACTAGCCATGGCAGTGATAGAGACAGTTTTAAGAAACATCGTGAAATAAGTTATGCATTGAAAAAACTGAACAGAAGCATATTTCGTAAGAGAAACAATGGTGAAGTTTTCCAAATTGATATCAAGAAACGTGATCAATCAACACCACAGCAGCCACATATCTTAAAACCAGAAGCAATACAGCTGCCAAAATCAACACCACCGCCACCAGTGGCAACCAAATGGTCGCAAGTAGTACAACAAGGAGCCTTGAAGCATTCAAAATCGACATCTTCAACAACATCAAGTGAAAAAAAATCGGCAGTATCCTTGTCTCCTACAACTACAACAGCAGCTACGTCTCAACAACAACAACAACAACAACAACAACAACAACAACAACAGGCACATCCCACAAGTATAATGACGAGCAATGCTTTACAACCTTTGGGTATTGTGTCGTTGAAGTTGATGTACGACAAATCGTATGCTGACTTGTTCAGCAATTCGTCTGCCTCTCTGATAAGGACACTACCACATGGGTTGATCAATACAGGGAACATATGTTACATGAATAGTGTCTTACAAGTTTTACTTCACTGTCCACCTTTTAACAATATGTTGCGTATAGTGCAAGCAAAGACTGTGGCCAACTTGACTGGATCTCATTCCAGAACACCGTTATTGGACGCCACGATCTTGTTTATGAGCGAGTTCACCAAGCCTGGTGATTTGCCTTTATCACCAGAAACATTTTATCATAGCTTGTCATTGCATCCGAGGTTCAGTCATTTGAAATGGGGGCAACAGGAGGATCTGGAAGAATTTCTAGGATATTTACTTGATGGGTTGCACGAAGAGTTTGTTGATTCAGTCAAGGCTTTAAAGGATTCTGAAGTTGAGGCGTTGATAAATTCCAATATGGGGAATTTTGAGCTCAAGAATGCTTATATCAACGCTGTGGAGATTGTAAGAAGATCAAATAATAAGTTACACAATAGTGACGATGGTAGCAGTGGTGAAATTGAAAAGGAGAGAATGAACGGTAACGATGACGGATGGCATGAAGTTGGGTCGAATAAGAAAATAGCGGCAAAGAGAACAGTGGAGATTAAACCATCACCAATAACATTATTGTTTGGTGGTCAGTTCAGGTCGGTCTTGGAAGTGCCTAGACAAAAAGAGAGTAAATCCATCACTTTAGATCCATTTCAACATGTGCAATTGGATATCTCAGATTCACGCGTTGTCACATTGGAAGACCTGTTCAAGTTGTTATCTGAACCAGAGGCCATTTCATACAAGTCATCGAATGGTAATGAAGTAATTGCCCGTAAACAAAATTTCATTGACAAGTTACCAAATTTGTTGATAATTCATTTGAAGAGATTCTCATTTGTTGTCAATAACGCAGATGATATGATAGTGGGGCAAAAACAACAACAGCAGTATCAAAGTTTTAAGATTGAAAAATTGCGTAAAAGAGTTATATATTCTCACGAATTGGAAATTCCAATCGAGTGCATCAGTCTGGAGTCCAGAAAGAGATTATCGCCAAGCGATAACAGATATAAATTGATCGGAGTAGTGTACCACCATGGTATGAGTCCCGAAGGTGGACATTACACTTGTGATGTGATGAATAAACATGGTAAAGAGGTTGAGGATGTTTGGATCAGGATCGATGATGGAGTCATTTCACCTTTAGACAAGGATGAAGTGTTGGATACTAATGATGATGTGAGAAACGCCTATATATTGATGTTCCAGAGAGAATGTTGATTGTTGTTTGTCGTAAAAGGTTTTATTTGATCAATATTTTCATTTTTATCCATCACGATCACAAAATTAGCAGATGTCTAGCTAAGTTATGGTAAGAGGATTTCGAGGTTTAGGGTTAGCGAGTAGGGGGTTGGGCAAAATCTTCTTCAATGAAAGCCGCCTTGAACTTTAATCTATAAGTCATTCGAACAAGGGCTGCATGTTGTATGTTTTTTTCTACACCAATCAATGCCTCAAAAGAAATGCATGATTCAATTGATATAATTGCAGCTCAGAATGTGACTAGATGTTCTTTTGAAAAAAAAATTTTGTGAAGGATAACTGTTTGAAGTTTGAAAATATGTCAAAGCTGATTTGGTATCATATTTGGTTCATAGACAGGTTGTGATGATAGAGGAAGTGCGAGCCTTAAATGTACAAAAAACCTCAACTCACTAGAATATCGTGTTGAATTTGGCTTCATGATATAAGAAGTGATATGTAAATTGATCATAAACGAATGAATTGAAAATATTGTAAGAATGAATGAGACAGATAAAATGGTTAAAAGAAAGAGAATTAAAAAACCCAGCGAAGATAAACTTGGGCGTCAATTTTGATAATCTGTAGAGAACGACAAAAAGAAAAATATATATAAATAAAAAATTTCAATTCAAATGAAACTGATGGCTGTCAAGTAGGTATGTGTAGATTTATTTTTCCCTTGTTTTCTTGTGTAAAGTTGCCACATCAAATGATCAGGTTATCACAATAGCAAGGCCATGACAACAACAGCCAAACCAGTAATGATATTGTTGGTGGATTGAATAGGGGAACCTTTAGCCTCAGAAACTTCAGAAACCCCTGGTGCAGGTGCAGTTCCACTTGTACTACTAGCTGGGACTTCAGTAGTGACAGAAGGAACACTAGCACCACCTGTAGTCTTAACCACGGCACCCTCAGTTCCAATGGTTGGGATCTTGGTAACGACACCACCTTCAGCCACAGTTGGAGTCTCCACATGGCCCAAAGTGGAGAATGTGGTACCACTCAGACACAAAACAGTTTCTGTTAATGTGACAATCGATTTTACCAAGCATGGACAATTGGTGATGGTCAATGTAGTTGGACCAGTGACGGAATAGGTTTTACCATTGGTGATGATATCGGTGGAGAGTGGACAATACGTGGTCAATTCAGTCACGGTGCCATAAAGGGTTGAAGTGACGAGGATTACCGAGGTTGTCGTTGGATCCGAATTGTTGGAGTACAGTGCGAGGACTGAAGCGGATGCCTTCAAGAGGTGAATGAGTAAAATTGATGGTGAGAAATAAAGAAGTTTCATGATGAGGACGGAATAAAGAAGAAAACGAATGTTTGATGTCTGTGTGTTATTGTGTATAGTAATAGCTACAAGAACATGAATGAGGAATTTCTTATAGCTTTTATACAACCGTAAAGCCCATTGTAGGCCATTGGGGGAATTGATGGAATGATTTGGGTTATTTTTAGTGCGGAAAAACCTTAAATTTGAGGTATTCTTCCCTCCTCCTCCTCCCCCTTTTCATGCAACATATTAAAAAATTAAATTATTATTTTAGTTTTATCAACTGTTCAGTAAATAATTGTTTGATTGATTGATGTGGAAGAAGATCCAAGATCAACTTTTGAATTCGCATCACAGAGAGAGGAACGAATGACTGGGGCCGTCTTGCTCGGTATTGAAAATTATATTTGAATGGGTCAATTCATAGTACTCTCAATCAATGTCGGTAATATATTAATAAGTCATAGAGTGAGTGAAATTCTCAATTTAGTATATATACGAATTGGAACTTACAATTACGCTGCACTAGGTGGTGTGGGAAGACAATAATATTCACACGGTAACGGACGCTAACAGCATATACATATATTTGCAGAACTTTTGACTCCATATTAATCTAGATTAGCTTAAACCCCGTTAAATAGGATGTTGTCATGGTTGACAATCAGTCAGTTCTAGCCCTTGCCCATTCATTACCAGAAAGAGAAATCATCAAGAGAATGATAATCTGCTCTTTTTACCTGGTTGATTACTACTACCGTTGATATTAATATACGGTGATTGAATAGATTTTTATTTAAAAGATGTCTTGCCGATCATTGCACTACTCCCCATTCGAGCACACGAAGGTAATCTCTTAGAATGGGATAAAACCCACTCGCATGGAATACTGCACCCAAGATCGATAAAAATTGTTAATCTCACAGCACAAGACAAAAAAGAAGAAACAAAGCTCTTCTTTTACAATTCAGTCAAGTATCCTTATGGTCCTGGGTCAAAGCAAACTCTTGTCAGACAAGATTTCAACCTCAAAAAGGATTCTTTATATATCGAATCGTGCTTGATACTGTTGTAAAATGCGTTAAAGAAGAAGAAGAAGAAGAAGCTAAAAAGAAAATTTTTTTTTTTATTTTATTTTATAGGAAAATATGAAGTCTTTGGTCCGGGTAACAGTTGATGGTGAGAGAGATAGGGGGAACTCAATTTTATAATTAATTTGGTTTCTCATTCAACAACAGATAATTCCTTTGCATGGCATCCTCGATGAATTGTCTACCAGTAGTCAACGGATACTTCTTCTTCGGGCCTTGGATCTGCACATCAGTATTCAGTTGATTGAACCACAGTAACGTATATCGGTCCTTGCCCTCTTCACCAGGCACAAATCTAACCCTATGGAAAGTGGATTTAAATTCATCATCACTCCAAGACATCAACATATCACCAATATTGACAACTATATCCCCGAGTTTCAGTGGCACAGGGGTCCATTCGTCACCGTATCCGAAGCTGGAGAAAGTTTCTCTACCGGGACAGATTTCTAGTCCATCACCGGTTGCATCATTAGAAGTTTGTTGGAAGAGTAACGTTAAACAATCGAAATCGGTGTGAGGCCCCGCCCGCCATAATAACTCATTGATGTTTCCCGTTTGCTTATTTTGTCTTGAGAGTGGATAGTAGTGAATCATCCGTAATGTTGATTGCGCGGTGCTCTTGTTTATATCATGACTCTGCGATAAGAATCCATTTGGTAATTGTAAATATCTTTCAAAAATAGACAACACTCTGAGACTCAACTCTTGCGTTTGCAAAATAAACGATTCAACTTCTTCATTCCAACCTTGCTCTTGCAAATCGTCTGGCCAATATTCATTTTTTCTATGGTATTGTAATTGTAAACTCTCCTTTTGATCTATCGTCAACGTTGAAGGTCTTACTTGAGACAAATTCTCATATCCTGTATTTCGTAGCCTGATAAATGGTCTCAACATCTTCAATTCAATATCTTGTGCAAAATACTGTTTACTTCGGTTGAATATCTTGCTAATTTCTTCCGATGAAGGTGAATCTTGATTGTGCAAGATGAAAAAACCTGATTCCTTAGCGGCAGAGATGATCTGACTTGCAATCTCCTCATATCTTTGTTCAAAACTAGAGATATCAATTCGAGGAATTGACCGTTGTTTCAACGATGACATCTTTCGAATGAAGAAAAATGTGTGATTGATCTGATTAAAGTAAATGAGAAGCAAGAGTTGATATATAAATATGAAAGTGACTATAGAATTTACACCACATCCTATCCTTGGTGTAAAGTGGATGCAGCAGCAAGATAAGAAAAAATTACATACAAAAATTTGCAGCCGCCATCTTTAACTCTCTATCATACATATGAGATACAATTGATGACTTTGATAACAATATAATGATTTAACTATACATTTGCAAAATTCTCTCCTCTACTCCATCTAGTGAGCTTTTGAACGGCAGGATTAAGACATTTTCCAGCTCACTTTTCATCATTTTCTCCATTTGCAGCAGCATCATCAGCGGTTGTGGTTGAATTTGCTGTTGTTGCTGTTGCTGTTGTAATCCATCATCAATTACCTCATCGTACCCTAAAATCAACGCATAAATGGCTCTCAACCCTAATAAATTGACAAAATACCATGAAATGGAACTCACCCATTGTACATCCAAGTCCTGTGTATTGACCCCATTTTGTAACATTGATTTGAATCGAAGTGTGAGTGGGAATGGTAATTTCATAACTATAAACCCAGCAAAGAAATAATTGACCCACCACATTATCACCGTTTGTGGGATATAATTCATCAAATTGGATTTAAACATGTTAAAAAGGGCATCTGTGGTACTGGCATCTCCCAATGGATTCAGAGGTAATTGTGGTTCATCTGTCAGTGCTGGAAGTGGCTTGGATAAATATTTCAATGATCTCAAATTATCTGAAATTGATAATTGTCTCATCTCGAAATCGTGTCTTGATGCCAAATTGAAGCAATTTTGACGAAATAAAGTTGATCTTCTCATCTGGGATCTAAATTTGGTTTAATCATTCAGTTAGTATAATTTTGGAAACAGAATCAAATGAAAGAATGTAAATCGTTCATGAATTGTTGGTAAAACACAAATCATGATATACTTACTGTTCTCTCAAGACTTTCCATTCAATGGTCTTTGGTGATGGTTGTATTAATTGCATGATGTACGTCCTCAATACACCAACTAGCACCATGGCAAGTGAGATGGGTAGAAGCACCCAGTATCTCAATTGCGGGTCCAAGATCAAATCTGACGCCATCTTGTTATATCGTAAATAGATCTATTGTATAGATAAATATCTGCTTGTCTTGTTTAAATTTTGATTTTTTTTTCCTTTCATTATATTTTTTGTGTTATATAGTTCTTCAATTATCAAGGATGTTTGACTAAATATCAAGAATCTCCGTGAAAATTCATCAGTCATGCCGGCACGCTACATATGGAAAGCTCAGTTCTTCATGATTGTAGTATATCGTTCTAAATAGAATGAGAGAACCAAAAAAATCTAACCGGAACAAGCTTACCTACATCGTATTTGCATTCAGTCAAATTTTGCCATAATACAGACTGGAAGCGTGTCAATTCATGTCTTGTAAATAATAAATTGGGTTTTGACACTCTTCTAAAGAGAATACAAGACTGTTGTGACCTTGTACCCCAAGATCACCTATGGGTTGACGAAGTGGTCGATCAAAGGCTACACGTTACACAAAGACACCGCTTTGTGACTCGATATGACAATAACACTTAGCCAACATGCCCCAGGAGGATACATATCTAAAATTGTAAGTTTGGCGTTTGTCTCTTACGAATGATGAGCTTTGCTCAGTTACTTCTATCTAAATGGTAAGCAGATCATAATGCGCCCACCGAATCTGAGTCTCACCATTTTGGCGAACTGCTAGTAAAATAACATTTTGTATACCTGAATTTTGGGTGAGTGATAACATATTGGAGCGTTTTGCTGATCTTATAATACACCTTACGCATTTTTATGTAAGGCATTGTAAGATCTGGAAGGAGAAGCGCATACGGTACCCCCATTGGGATAAACAGAGAAAAGTCAGGCGCATCTCATTCCTCATAAAAGTTTGCATTCACGACTAGAATGGTAGGAGAGCTCTCCTTACCATCATACTCGTAGACACACATTTCTAGTTCGAATAAGATACGTTTTTGAGCTCACAACTTTTGGAAAATACTACTTTTTCGTACATTTGGTAAGATACGCCTTGGCATAAAGTCAGCCTTTGTCTAAGATACTGAGGACTTCGTTTTTGCGTGCACCATTTTTACGTACTTCTGATGGGTCCGCCTTGTGTTAGCTTTGCCTAATACCTGGAAGCCTATCTCCGAGCTGAGCCTTTTCAGTATACCCCAGGGAGTAATTTCAGGGGTATAGCAGTTAGGACGTGGCCGGTCCGCCTCAGGTATACTTGCCGAATACCCTGAAGCATACAACATCGGAGTTGAGACTCCTTCAGTATACTCCAGGGATTTGCTTTTGGAGTCGCCATTTTGGCGTAACTCTAGCGAGTGCTTCGGATATAACTGCCGAATACCTGGATGCATACTATTTTGAGGTCGATCCTCCTTAAGCATAATCCAGGGAGTAATTTTGGGGTACCCCAACTAGAGTACCTTTAACGGAACTGCTTGAGTATTCTCCGGTTTAAGCATGATGGGGGGTATTGAAGGTAATTATCCTCCATTATATCCCAGACTGCTCCCAATTCCAATTTCATGTTCAGCTGCTTTTTAGAAACTGAAACTCCCAACCCTGAACAATGTAGTACTATTTCTTGGTTGTCTCTTAGCAATTCACTTCGAAAATAGCTGTTGCAGTCAATTGGGCTGCATTGTTTGGATGGCTTCTGATCAATCAACCCATGAGAATTTTGCTCTCATCCATATTCTGTAACCCCATATCTCTATATCGGGCGGTACTTGTGAGCAATCCTAATAAGTGAACATATGAGAGCCAGAGGCACTAATTGTCAGTTCCTTCATAGTGAAATCTCTGATCTGTAATGTGGTAAAGTTAGTAAGGGTTAGTATGATTTTGACAAGATACTCACATGAGTTCTCAGAGTTCTGTGTGGAAGCTAGAATCGATTGGAGTTAGTAGGGTTGGTAAAATTCTGACTAGTTACTCATATGAGTTCTCAGAGTTCTGTGTGGAAGCTAAAGCCAATTGGTGTTGTAATGTAAAAGCAAGAATCGATTGGTGTTAGTAGGTGTTAGTATAATTTTGGCAAGATACTCACTCGAGTTCTCAGAGTTCTGTGTGGAAGCTAAAGCCAATTGGTGTTAGTAATGTAAGAGCTAGCATCGATTGGTGTTAGTAAGTGTTAGTATAATTTTGGCAAGATACTCACATGAGTTCTCAGCGTTCTGTGTGGAAGCTATAATTGGTATGTGTAAGTAAGCTATAATTGGATTTTTGTAAGTAAGGGTTAGTATTTTTGAGAATAATACTCACTTGAGTTCTCAGAGCTCAATGTGGAATGTGGACGCTATATTTGGTTACAGTTAGTGATAAATAGGTGAATTTGAAAAGGAAAGGCTCACTGAGTGTCAGAGTTCGATGTGGAATGTGGATTTTATATTATGTTGAAGTTAGTAATAAATAGGTGAATTTGAAAAGGAAGGGCTCACCCGAGTTCCAGAGTTCAATGTGGATGTCCTGATGTTAATTGACGCCGATACAATTCTTGAACGTGTCCTTGTCTTAATTGAGGGGGGAAAATCACCAGCGCTATCGGAATGGAAGAATTTTGGTGATATTTTAGCATAGAAACATGAGTGGAGCCAATGATATTGACAATAAGTAAATAGTTTATCCATTTTTTCTATCTCTGTTCGGAATGGTTGATCATCATCAGTATATTTGAGTAAAGGAGTATCAGGATCACAGAGCGCGCTTATTCAAGGAAACAAGGGATAAAAGTGGTTAATATATGAGACTAAGAAATGGTATCGATTGGTGTTAGTGTAGAAGCTAGGCTTAACTATGAGCGCCCTTCGTTGGTGATGATTATGAGATAGATTTAATCAGTTTTTACTGATGGTTGAACTTTTAAATACAATTGGTAATATGAGAAAGGAGTTGGATTGAATCAAAAAGAATTGTACTTTTTTTGGTTTTTGTGTCAGTCCTTATCAAAAACAGCATCAAAAAAGAAGTGTGTGTTACACAAACACAAGAGAAGATAAGACAAAGAGTTTTGTTCAATGCAATATAAATGTTAGTGCCGATATTTTAAATCTGTCCTGAGCCATCAAATTTTGAAATGATAATTCTTGTAGAGAATTTAAGAAATTGTAATATTCAGTACAGATTTTTTGAATGGTATTGGAAACATATGAGATACTGAGACAACTTACTTCCTCTAAACTATATAGAAAGAATACTACGGAAATTCTGATAATACATCACAATTCAATGCAATGAATTTCGGGATATTTAAAAAGCTATATTCTTCCAAAAAGCTCACAGTCTTACTCATAAAAGACACTCCACCGTCAATAACCGCAAGTCATATGAATTCATCCCCCCTCGTAATAACTCGATAATATCGACTAAAACACCATACTCGATAACGAAGGAGGAAAAAAGCATAGCAAATTAATCATGAATACAACCCTTCAATACCAATTGGAACTTCTCTTGTCCCATAAAATCCCTCCCAACTCTTAGGTCCTTTCAACAAGTCAAACCCAGAAGTATATCCTTCTTCAATCTTCAACAATTTCAACAACTCTACCGTCAATAATCGCAGATCATGTGAGTTATCCCCTTCGTAACTCGATATTGACAACACCATGATGGATAACGCAGGAGGAAAAAGGTTGGACTTGGTGGAGTTAGTACCGGCAATGTTGTTGTTCGTGGTGATATTAAATGATGACGACGAAGTTCGCGAGAGTGGTAACGAAGTAGGATATTTCTCCCTGAGTAAATCGTAAAGACCAATCTCCGAAGGTGTTGGTTGTAATGGTTGTGATGATGGTGATGATTCGAGTAAACTGATCAAAGTTGTGATGTAGGAGGAATGGAATTGCTTGTAATCGGTAGTAGTAGTAGTAGTAGTAGAGTCTGCGATGCTGCCGCTGTTGTTATTGTCTTTGATGTTGAACTTGTTGAAAAGGTTGGTGATGTTATTGGTATAAATTTTCATCTTTGGTGCGGCAGTGTCAGCAGCAGTTTGGTCTGTTGTGTCTTCGGTTGCTGCTACTGCTGTGGCAAGTTCAGGGTTTGACGAATTCAATATGATCAAGCTACTGAATTCGATGTTTGTTATAAATGGGATCAACAAATTGGTCAAAAACTTGTTTTGTAACCCAGGTAAAATAGGTGATCTCTGTTGTAAGATGGTGATGTTCAAATTTTCATTGTAATAAACTTCCAACAGAGTACTGATACCAATCCTATCATTCTTGTCTGTTGTCTCATCATCATCATCATCGAGGTAATCAACAGGAGATACAAATGGATACAAATAATCGTCATCCAAACGTGCAATTAAGTGGCATTGTAAATTGTGAATCAACAAGTCGGTGGATAATTGTGGTATGTTCCCAACAGAGATCATTGGTATGATCAATGTCGAATGCGAGAGCTTGTTCAATGTCTCAATTGGGTTCAAAGGTGGTATGGAATGGAAACTCATCTTGTTTTGTGAGTTGATGGCAAAGATATATATATACCTCTGTCTCTTATTTTTTTTTCTCTCTTTGTTCTTTGTGTTGACAGGTAAAATAAATTAATCACAAGAAGACCCTCTCAGGAGTTGCACACACTTGCCTATACGATACTATGTTACAAGATGAACTCAAGAAAGAAATTGGGAACTAAATATTGAATTTATATACCAATCTCATTCATTGAAATATATTTTCACACTTTACACATACATACATCATCCTTTCGTATATATATATGTGTATACACACACATTTCAAAGCCCTTGTTAAAAATTGTTGCAGATTCCATACAAGAATTGCACAACACTGCCCTCTTTACGATTTTGATAAGCTTTGAAATCTCGATTCACCCTTGCACTCTTGTCGTATAGGTCATCCAGATATCATCAGCCTCACATTGACTAAATAAAAAAATATCTATCTATAAGTCGATAATTATACGACGAATAAGTTAAAGCCAAGATATTTTTGTCCCCAACTTGTTGGAAAAGAATATGCAGTAGTTGGTAATGTGATAGGGTTTCATTGGAAGTTAACTCGGTAAACCCAAAGTATAAGATTGCAAATTGCCCATATATAGGTAAGAAGTAATCATTGGTATCGATACATAATTGATTAATTGATCAATCTCATAAATATAGGATGCTCTTGCAAAAGAGAGAGAGAGAGCTTTGGTTGAATAATCACGCCGATCCAACCTTTGAACAAAATTGCAAAAATTGAAACAATTCTACTATAGATCCATTCTAAAACGAGTTAACGCTATATATTTTTCAAATTGTGTGTCAAATTACGGCGCTCAATAAAATTGTGCTTCAGTTACGGAATTGATTTATTATAATTTAGTAGTTAAATTTGTTTATTTTGTTATTTGTTAACATAGATGTAGTGAAAAGCATTATCGGTATATTTGTCATCCATTTCATCACCACTTCTGGGGAGTGATGTATGTGTATGTGTGGGGTTCTTAAGAGATGATGTGGATAGAATGAAGATTGAGATCAATATGTATAAGGGCTAGATTGTTGTTTGATTGATAATCCCCACTATATCTTTTTTTGCAATCCCACTCCAAAAAAAAAAAAAAAAAAAATTGCGCAGAGGTAGAAGAGAGTGTTAATGAGAGAAGATGCGTGGATTGATTACACGGGGTTAAACAACATTTATCATATAGAAATTGATTAGATATACAAACAAACAAGTCCGTCCTATTGTTGTTTGGCTTTTTAAATTAAATAAATATTATCTCGTTAATAACAATTGAAAAACAACAATATACTCTCTATAAATTAATGCTAACAGAAAAAAAACCCTTCTTTTACATGAAGAAAACCCAAATTAAAAATACAGTATAATTGAAAATGAAAAAAAAAAACAGAGCAATGAAAGTGCTTGAATCAAATGCACTTAACATTTGATCTAAGTTGAGAAGGGAGGGGAATGATGATATGACAAATGTGTAATTATTATTAATCATAAATGATGGATGTTTCCTTTTTTTGAAAACAGATTTTTTTCTTCTCATCTCTCTCTGTGATATTTGTATTTGATGTCACAAGCGAACAAGGGAACAAACTCCTTTTTTATTATATATTTGATCAACAACCAACATCAAAGTTATAGGTAGACTATTCATATTTCATCCTCGTAAGCAGGAGGAGATTGTAAATCATGTATTGAGTTGTAGTTGAATTCATGAGGTATCAAATGATTTGGATCTCTACTTGTGTAATTTCTATGAGGATAACCTTGATTCCCGATATAATTAGCTTGATGCAGTTGTGGTTTCAGTATACCGTTGTTATTGAAGTAACCACCATTGTAACCGGTGAATTTCTTGTTCTTTTTCAGTTGTTGTACATTCTTGTATGAAGGTAATTCTTGTTGTTGTTGTTGTTGTTGTTGTTGTTGAGGGAGTGGACCTGCAATTGAATTGGCAATTTTTTCAAGTAAACCCATGTTGTTGTGTTGAAACATTTGTTGTTGTTATAATGAAAGAGTGATGTTATGGAGATTCGAGTGGGACCCTTTTGATGATGATATTAAGATATTATGATCATTTTTAAAAAGAGGGGGGTCCAAGAGAGTATTTATATATATGTATATATATATATTGATTATTCCGTGGATGATAAATTACAAATACAATAAACATCACCTAAGATTCCCAAGTTCTAGTTCCTTTTTTTCTTCTTTGTGTGTGAAAAAAACAACGCGCATAATAAGGATATTTGGGTATCCACATGCACTACTTTATTACTACTAGTGAACATCCGTCGTATGACATCATATATGAATTTCTTTTCACTTCCTGCATCTTAAATTCGGATAAACTCTTTTCTATAGAGTGTAAGGTACTCAATCTCAAAGATTATTGCCGTATACACACCACTTTTTCCATCCTTCTTTTCTTTTCATCTTTTCTTTTCTTCAATTTAAGCATCAATAAAAGCTCAATTACGTAGATTTTATTTATTATTCCGCCTTTGATGTATATATATGAACTGATGATGGCGTAATCATACATCTTTTCCCTATTTAAGTCTCAGATGTCGAATATCATATTCATCTATATTTGTCTCTCTTGTGTTTATTCGGTTTTCTTCACTTTACCCCATGGGACAATTATACGTCTCTCCATAAACTATATATCTCCTTCTAAATTGTAAAGTTGGATATATTATTACAATATTATATTATTGAAAAATAAAATTCTCTCAATTTATCCTGTATATGAAATTCAGTTGAAAAGGCTAAAACTCAGTGATTCAAACAATAATCTCTTTTCAAACACACTCGAGTAAGATAGATGTGAACATTGTAATCTCTTATTGAACACACTCGTGATAAAATAGGTATGTTCACCAATATTCTCTTTCAAACACACTCTTTAGCAAGATGTATACGGAGATCTCTGTGTGTATATCTTTTCATATGTATATGATCTTCAGTCTGCCATTTTCTTTCTTCCCATTATACACAGGTTCACCGTGTCACTATCATCGAAGGCGAAGACACGCGAAAAAAATCAAAATCAAAAAAAATTTTAACTATGAGAGTTTGTATGAAAGAATAGAGAGAGAGAGCATATAATTGATCATTGTAACAAAAGGATAGACACACGAGATATATTCATCATCAAGTTCATATCAAGGATAGATTATAGAACTATCAACATATAAAGATGGCTCAACAACAACAACAACAACAACAGATGGCCATGCCTGATCTCTCAAATGCCATTGTCGCTCAAGATGAAAATGGAAGACCATTCATCATTGTGAGGGATCAAGGTAAGAAACAAAGATCTCATGGAATAGATCTGGTGAAATCACATATCTTGGCAGCTCGTTCTGTGGCATCAATCTTGAAGACTTCTTTAGGACCAAGGGGGCTCGATAAGATCTTGATTGGACCAGATGGAGATATCAACATTACTAATGACGGTGCAACAATCTTGTCTTCGATGGAGTTATCAAATGAAATTGCAAAATTGTTGGTTGAATTAAGTAAATCTCAAGATGATGAAATTGGTGATGGTACAACCGGTGTTGTCGTATTAGCTGGGGCTTTATTAGACGAGGCATTAGAATTGATCGAAAGAGGTGTACATCCAATTAAGATTGCCAATGGATTTGATGATGCTTGTAAAGTTGCCATTGCAAATTTGGATAAGATAAGTGATGAAATTGAAATTGATTATGAAAATATTGATAATAATTTGAAACCAAGTTCTAATTTATTTAAACTGGCAAAGACTTCATTAGGTAGTAAGATTGTCAGTAAATGTCATGATCAATTTGCTGAAATGGCTGTTGAAAGTGTATTATCAGTACTGAATTTTGAAAGAAAAGATGTTGATTTTGAATTGATCAAAATAGAAGGTAAAGTTGGTGGTTCCATTGCTGATAGTAAATTGATCAAAGGTGTTATCATAGACAAGGATTTTTCACATCCACAAATGCCAAAGAGAATCGATGATGTCAAAATGGCAATCTTGACTTGTCCATTTGAACCTCCAAAGCCAAAGACAAAACATAAATTGGATATATCAACAGTTGAAGAATTTGAAAATTTACAAAAATATGAAAAGGAAAAATTTGAAACCATGATCAATCAAGTAAAAGAATCAGGTGCCAATTTGGTAATTTGTCAATGGGGGTTTGATGATGAACTGAATCACATGTTGTTGACAAACAAATTACCAGCTGTACGTTGGGTTGGTGGTCCAGAATTAGAATTGTTGGCAATTCTGACAAATGGTAAAATTGTTCCAAGATTTGAAGATTTAACACCAGAAAAATTGGGTCACGCTGGTTCGATAAGAGAATTGAGTTTTGGTACCACAAGAGATAAGATGTTAGTTGTTGAAAATTGTGATAATTTGAAAACGGTTACCGCATTCTTACGTGGTTCTAATAAGATGATAGTTGATGAATCAGTTCGTGCTTTACATGACTCACTTTGTGTTGTAAGAAATTTGATCAAGGACAATAGAGTCGTTTACGGTGGTGGAGCCGCCGAAATCTCATGTTCAATAGCTGTTGCTGATGAAGCTGATAAACAAAAGGGTATCAATCAATACCTGTTCAGAAGCTTTGCTGCTCTGTTAGACGTGATACCAATGTCATTACTGGAAAATTCTGGATTAAATTCTATTGAAACTTTAACTTCATTAAAACTGAAACATGTTGTTGAAAAAAATTCGGCAATTGGTGTTGATTGTTTAGGTTCCAATAATAATGATATGAAGGAGTTGTTTGTCATTGATCCATTGATCGGTAAAAAACAACAATTGTTGTTGGCTACACAATTGACAAGGATGATCTTGAAGATCAATGATGTCATCATCAGCGGTAAGGATGAGTACTGAAATTTGTGTATGCGCCTATATATATATAAATTTAAATAAAGATGAGAGTACAAAAAGTATGCTATGTGCCTATATATAAACGAATTTAAACAAAGATGAGAGTACTAAAGCTATGTATGCGATGCGCCTATATATAAACGAATTTAAACAAAGATGAAAGTACTTAATCTATGCATGCGATGCCCATCACACATCAGCGTCTATATATATATGAAAAAAAAAAATGAAAATGAAAAAAAAAAAAAAAAAATTTCATTTGAATAATGAAAAATTTAATAGTTTCCAAAACAAGTTGAAATCATCAATTACAAATAAATACACACAAACACACATATACATATAGACAATAGCATGTCGGTAGTTGGCTCTTTAATATTCTGCACCAGTTGTGGCACTTTACTCCCCTCTGTCACTTCTGCAAATACAACTCTTTCCTGTCCATTATGCCATCAAGAATATCCATCATCTCAATTCACCAATTTAAAAGTGATCACGACAACATCACTGGATCTGTTTCCCTCAGTTTTGAAATTGAACAAGAGTGAGGTGAAGACGAGTATTGGCAAGGATGACATGGATGAAGGTGCTGTTATCAAGGAAAAATGTCCACAATGTGGGAATGAAGAGATGAGTTATCAAACGTTACAATTGAGGAGCGCAGATGAAGGTGCCACTGTATTTTATACGTGTACTAAATGTGGGTATAAATTTAGAACAAATAATTGATTTGAAAATGATAAAGTTCAATCTGTTTGTGTTGTGTTGTCAAGTATGGTAAATCATATATGGTTTTTGTGTATAAGGCAAAACGGGAAAAAATAGTCAGTTGAATGAATGAATACGAAAGGTGATTGATAAATGGATAAATCGGTCGTCGCCTGAAGGAAGAATAATCGATGTCAGTAAGTATGCGTTGTTCTGAAACACACACACAAAATGACAAGCAGGGTGTTTGTTTGAGAGGGTGCATGGTATGTTCAAAGCTTTGTTTTGCACAGACATAGGACAAATTGTTTGATTTTGTTGGGAATTTGAATCATTCATTTCAATGATCCTAATTGGTGTATCAGTTTTTACATATAGGATTGCGCTGGGTAAATTTTTCTTGATCATTGAGTCCATTTACTATTACGACCTAATATCTGTTTGAACTTAAGATTAAGGGGGTTATTATTGTAGACCTCATATAGACATATATAAATAGAACAAGTTAAAACAGGTAGAAACACAACAATTTTGAAAAAATGAGCTAACTAGTTAACTCTATCTATACCGTGGCATACTCCACTTGACCTGAATTCTCATATTCATACATATCCAACGCAACAACAGCGCTATCCCTCACAACATCTTCTTCATCATTTAAAAAACTTTGCAAGATGGGTAACACTTCATCGGTGGCTATACTACCCAACAGTTCAGCCAGTTCATGTCTTACCATCCCCAGCTCCGATTTGTCCTTCAACACTTTGATCAAGGCAGGTACAGTACATGGGTTACAAAGTTGACCAAAAACGTAAGCAATTTCATGTTTAAATAACGCTGAATCGTCATCAAACCCTGTGGCTAGCAGCATCAGCAGTTCATCGGTACCAATATCACGTAACCGGAACATGGCACGATATCTCTCAAATAAAGGTTTGGATTGATCATTGAGGATTTGTTGTAAATTAGACACCTTTGATGAACTCTTTGTTATATCTAATGGAGGAGCAGGATCTATTGACTCATAAAGGGATTGTTGTAATATTTCTTCACGAGATAAATTGGAATTAGACCATTTAATTCTTTCAATAGCCAATTCACAAGTTTGTCTAATCTCTAGCAGTGGATCATTTTTATAATAATTTGTTAATAATTCAAGTGAATCCTTATCATTTAAGGCACCTAACAGTTCAGCCAGTTCATGTCTAACCATGATCTGTTGAGTCTCTTCCAGTTTCAAAATCTCACGCAAGATGGGCAGCAGGGTCATGTTCTTCGATTGACCCAAGACATAAGCCACCTCATGTTTTAACAACTCGCTTGGATCGGCAAAGCATTCGGCAATGTATTGAATGGCAGTATTGGCTCTGTCCTGTTGTGAGAGTTCAGAACCAATCGATTTCAAATAGAACAAGGCACGGAATCTGTTCGCAAGAGTCACAGTGCCCGATCTGTTGCAAAGGATATCTCTGAGATGATCCAAGTCTGATTCCTCGTTGAATGTTGACATTATTGTTATACGTTTGTATGGATTGTCGTCTTATGTTAAAAATGAAATCTGTGATGAGCAAAAAAAAATTTTTTTTTTTTTTTCTTTTCATTTACATTCACTTAAAGATCAGATGGTGCTGTTGTTGTAAATGGAAAGTATACTGCGAGGGTATTTATATGATATAATATAGAATCACCATTGCACAATTTGATGAATACGTTATAAGAGATACACACTCACCTACTCTCTCTCTCTCCTACACTTGATTATATAGTACCCTTTTTTTTCATCTTTAAATTTTGATTCTCAGATCTTAACTCATATCCCGTCTTCACCTTCATACAACTTCTCGTATTTGAATATAACATTCAAACTCAACAATACAACTCTATTTTGATCCTTAACTGACAGAGAGAGCATCTCATCATTCTAAATGAAATTGCTATATCATTTCTACATCAAGTTGACCAAAACTATATGTCCATATGAAAAGTATGCAAGCTTGACTCAATTGATCTCAATATGTTGTTACTAAAGTGGTTGGGTTTACTGACAATTTCTGTTGATCATCCTCTCAGTGTTGGGATTTTTCTAAATTTCTCAGTATTCATTCCAGTACATGAATATTGTTCTTTGTATATCAATTTATCTGAAATTGCAATATATATTACACACATAATGCAACCTGCATGTCAAGTTAGTTCCCCCATGAACGGCGTATTCCCTACCCCCCCCCCCTCTCTCTCTCTCTCTCACACACACACACACATTTCAAAGTGTTTTTTTTTTTTAGATAAATGTCAGATGAGAAAACCAATCAACTTCATAAGTTTGGACCTGGCGGATTCAACTTTCAATCAAACGTCTCAGTAGTAAAGAGACAACTTTTCTTCTTTTCTTCACCTGTTTCATCATTAGGCATCTTTTTTTAAGGCAGGGAGAGAATGAGGAGGTAATGGGATACGAAGAAAAAAATATGTTGAGAATCGAATATAATGAGTCGTTGCCGGTATCTAAGTGTGGGTGATTTCTTATCTCAGACATCGCAAGAATGAATATGGCTCTACTGTGTATGTGTCACATGAATGAAATTGATAATCCTCATTTCACAAGAAAGCGCATAAGCGACAAGTCCGATCAAATTTATCATTTTGAGGGGATGAAGAGAGAGTTGAAATCAACTTTTAATATTTTTGATTCGATATGTTTTGAAATATCTCATTTGTTATGTGATGATAAGTTTCTCTCTATGCTCAATCACTTTGTGTTATATATATTAACATATAATCTTACTCCATCATCATCACTTCAATTGTCTTTTCGTTTGTCTTGTTTGGTATATTTGATCATCAGATGCACGACTCATTCACACTCACTCTTACTCACTCCACTTTAATAAACTTGTCGTGTGTTCAACAATCAATTATATATATATATATATCAAATGACAATAGTAAATAGGCTCAGATGGAGTCGATAAGTGCTTACTCTTCCTCTGATGATGATGATGATGATGATGATCAAGATCAAGATCAAGAATTACCACGTATACCAGACTCAATCTCCAATTTATATTTGACCAAGATCAACTACGTCTACTTCGAATGGTCCATCACAGATACACAAATTCTTCACCATTTACAACACCAACTTATCGGCTCTACAACCAACTTGAAATCTTTGCTACATAACCCTTTACACGTCTCTTTATCTCATAATTTTCTACTTCGAACTCCCAATGATGTTGCAACATTCAAGGCAAGATTTGAACAAGATGTGGGAAACCTATCTATTGCGATCCAAGATATACAACTACAATTCACAGACGAATTGGTAGTCTTGAATTCAATCACCAGTGAGAGAAGATTCTTACTGATACAATTTTCTCACAATGATTCAATGCAACGAGTGGTGCAATTATTGAATCATTTGATACAAGAGTTTGACTATAGTTATGATGGCTATGATCCCAAAAAATTACACAGTTCCATAGCTGAGATTAAGAAAATTGACCATGGCCGGGATGAGAAGGCTATTGTCGAAGCTTTGCGGCTGATATCACCGATAAATATTGGACAGATATATTTGAGAACGGGACTTCATGAGAGGTTATTGATGATATAATTTGAATTGTGTAATAAATAAACAAATTTTCTTCGCTTCTTTCAATAGAAAAAAAAAAAAAAAGAAAAATTAATTTCATCTAATCGCAAATCAGCCAAACACAACAACAACAACAACAACAAACAAAGACATCTATAAGAAGATACCCGTCATCAGTTATTCATCTCACTACCTTCAACACAAAAGCATATACCCGTTCTCTTAGGGTCGGCTATATAATATACATACCATTCATTTCTTTCACTCCCCCATATCATCACTCAGTCATTCTTTTCTCACAAGTTATACATTTTTAACAATTCATACACATCATGAAATACCATATATCATCTACAACAGGTCACTTATTACTACTACTACTATTGATAACGGCGTTGGCCAACCTCACGGATCTGGCTATATCGCTCTGCTCCTCTCAAAATACGGGCTCAGGCTCCACACCCAACTTTGATCAATATCAAAGTAATGGTGCTTGCCAATTACACTGTCTGGGATTCGCTTACGCTGTCTTGATGAGTAGTAATTGCTGGTGCTCTAACTTGAGCCCCGAGCAGACCACAGACGTGGCCGATTGCAATGAGGCTTGTCCCGGATACCCTTCTGATCAGTGTGGGAATGAGGATCAAGGGTTGTTTGCATATATCCTGATTGGGAATCCAAGTGGTACGGCAACAAATGGTGGTAGTGGTAGCAGTGCAAGGTTATCTTCTTCAACTCAGCAAACACTGTCTTCTTCCTCCATCTCCTCTTCCTCCTCGTTGTCATCTTCTGGTGTTGCTACGACAGCTCAAAGTAGCTCGAGTGGTGGAAGTGATGATTCCACTTCTTCGGTGATATCAACAACATCATCAGTGGATCGGGCTTCTTCGAGTACCGCTGCTGCAACGTCTTCAAGCCCAAGTCGAGTCAATACACCTAGTTCATCCGCATCGGCTACACGTACATCCTCATCATTGTCAACTTCTTCATCATCTTCTTCTTCTTCATCATCACAAACGACAACATTTTCACCGGTTACGTCAATAATCATCAAGACCATCACCGGAGACGCTGCCACCACCATCATTACTACGAGGGTCTCTGAACCGACCGACTCGGTGTCGGGAGTTGGTAACAACAACAACAGGTCTTCAAACTCGAACAACAATTCATTTTTTGATCATCCGGGCAAAGTTGCCGGTGTCTTTGTCGTTGTTGGTCTTGTACTGCTCCTGCTCATCTTGATATTGCTCTGGTTCACATGTTTGCGTAAACGATACCACAATCTGAATGGAGGATCAGCAACCGGTGGCCGCCATGGTAATAATAACGATAGCAGCGATTTATCAAGTAATGATGAGAACGAATTGGAAAAAATGTTTAATAATCAAGTTATGGTGGATCAACGACTTGATCCTAATCAGTCGATGTTTTTGAATTTGAATAATAGTAAGAGAAGTCTAGGTGATGAAATTGATTTTAGCCGTAAAGTTTTAAGAGTGGTGAATTAATAAAAATGATTTCATTTCATTTCATTTTTCTTTTTGGATATTTTTTTTCATGATAGCAACGGATCGGACTTGGTAAAAGAGAGGTCGTCATCTGTTCATTTGTTCATTCGAGTGAGATCCTCTGTGAAGGTGAACCCAGTAGTCATCTCATTCATATATCACCAATTTATGCCATGTGTCTTTACTTTAACTTACATGTTAAAGACTACTGCTTTGTCCATCGAAAAACCAAAAAATAAAAAAATAAAAAAAAAGTTAAAAAGAGAATTGATTTTACAATACATGTGCTTCATATTTATATCTTTTTCCAAATTGTGTTTTTTATCTATCATCTTTGTGTTATTTCAAAATATTGGTTTGTTCGTTTCAGTTTTTAAAGTGTTTTCCCCGTTGCAGTTTTATTCTTCCCATTGACGTTGTTTTTTTGGTTTTTCTCTACGATTTTTTTTTTTCTCCATCCTTTAATTCATGATGTGTTTGTTGTCTTTGCTATCATTAAGCTCATTATTTTATTTTTTTTCATGTTTTTCTTATTGTTTTACCTTTGTGTAATATATATTACAAATGTTCATTCCAAACCCATTATTTCCTATTTCTAATAGACGGCGTGTATCTGTGATCGCGAAATGTAATTTTGATCCTTTTTTTTTTTTTTTTTTGGCTGCCACCACAACAAAATTGAAAAAGGGATACAACACCGTATGATTCAACATTTTTGAAAGTTTGATGAATTGTTATTGGCTCATCACTCTTTACACTTCAAATTAATGATGCAATTAGTGCCATACATTTTTGATAGTAATAATACACTAACTTTGAAAGAAGATTTGTTTACCAGATGTATCAACAATAATTGCTGCATAATCATCCTGAATGGTGGGAGTAATATAGCGTCTCATAATATCCCGAACAAGAAGCATGGCATGAGTTCAATTGGAATTGCATATATCCATTCGGGAAGTGTTCTCTTAAGAGCAAAAATATTGTTGTCTGTT
Source organism: Nakazawaea populi (assembly GCA_030557235.1). Taxonomy (NCBI): domain Eukaryota; kingdom Fungi; phylum Ascomycota; class Pichiomycetes; order Alaninales; family Pachysolenaceae; genus Nakazawaea; species Nakazawaea populi. Next base: position 47,694 of record JAKTVN010000044.1, read on the forward strand.
TCAATCATACATTAACTCTCACTTCTTCATCAACATCATTGGCTGGCCAAATATCAAGTTACTTCGATGTTGATCTATTAATAAGAAATTAGATTTTGGGAAACGGCATTGTTGATAATGCAGATTCTGGAGGCCTTACAATTCCCAATACGTTTCATCTTCTGTATAGAGCATTCTTGCTTGACTGCGATGATGGGGATATCCCAACCAATTTTGACTTTAAAAGCAAATTTGTCAAGATTAGTTAGTGGGTATAGGCTACATTGACAGCATTATTTTTTTGTTCATCTTGTTTCATTACAAAATTTGTAGAAGAAATGCTGATTGTAATCGTTCCATTATTTCACCACAGTGTCATCAATTGGAATGGTGTCACTTTCGAAGTGACCTAGACCAATAAAGATTACCAACATTTATCGAAAATGCAATTCCCACTTTGTCAGACTTTGTAATGATCGTAATGGCAAATATCAATTAACTCCCCATTTCAATTTAATCACACCGGCTCCAAAACAAGTTAACAACAATAGCAACAACAACAACCAACAACCGATGATGTACACGACTTGCCGGCATCGGCGTCAAAAACAAAAACAAAAACAAAAAAAAAACCAAGACCAAGAAGATAAGTGTTCGAAGTAAGTGGTGTGTGTATTGGAAAATCTTGTTTCAGCTACTACTGCCTCCGATGATAACTTGCACCAAACAACACACCTCTATACTATGACCAAGTTTTTTTTGTTTTTATTTTCAAATTGATTGGGATGATTGGTCGTTGTTGTTGAATAGCCACACACTACAACTTCTTTAAAAGAAGGTTTATATATATATATATATTTTTTTGGCAATGAATGAACAACTTGGTGAAGATTCAAAAGTTATAGTGGTTGTCAAATGAGAATCAATAGAAAATGGTAATAGGTGTTAGAAACTTTTGGCCTTGAACTTATGTGTCTGCTTAAGCTTCATTATCATATTCAAGTTATAAGAGAGAGCCAACGACCGGTTAGAGATGCTAAAGAAGCATGCATCATATACGTTATGGTGGTGATATCTGAATTGGAATCATCACCGGTGAAGAGAAACGGGGACAGAGCAACAGGCTGTATATATATCTAACAGCTAACCGAGGTGGGTGGTCAAGTGATGGTTGTTATAGATAGAAAGAAAATTTCCTTGTTGCACCAACAAGATGGAGGAAGTTCGATATTACTGAGAAAAGAAGGCCGAAGAAATCATCTATTGAATCAATATTGTCTTGACGATTGGTGAGTTTGTGATGGCCAAATTTAGTAACAACAGAAGAGATACAGTTGATGGAAAGTATCATATCTATAAATATATTAGTAGTTGTGGGCCAAGTGATTGTATATATATATATATATATATATATCGGATCCACGGCTGAGGGGGTTTTGGTTAGGATCTCGGATGATAAATTTTTTTGGCTGCTTCTCCGGAATTTCTAAAAAAAAAAAAAAAAAAAAATGCAAGAGAAGAAAAAAATTAGTGTGGCTTAACATTGTTTTGCGCTGAATAAATAGATAAATAGATAGATACATCGATATTATGTAGGGTTAAGGAAGGGCCTTCCCTTTTCCCCACCACCATCATGCAGCATGATGAAGCAGTATGTTCACTACCGCAGTATATAAATTACCTAATTAAGTAAGTCAAAGTGGATTGACTGGACTGACTGACTAACTAACTAACTAGTGAAGTTCTAAAAATTGTGCAGGGTTCATTCATATTCTTTTTCGTATAAACTCGGGATCCGAAGATCTTTACTTATGTATGTGTGTGTTTATCTCTAATATTTCCATCTTATTCTGTCAATATAAAGATCATACGATCAATCACAGCAGTTGTTTCCCACCCCACCACAAACATATCTTAGATTTACATACAATAAGGGGGAAGAAAGATATGAAGAGCAGCAGCAGCAAGTTTAGTTTGAGATAACCCTTTTCTTTTGAGATTTCTTTTTTTTTTTTTTTTTGTGCTTGGAAGTGGCTGGTGCGTTGTGTACAGATAAACTGAAAAGACAAGTTAATACGAATGAACGAAAAGGGTAATGATTACGCCTTGTATCATTTCATTTAAAAGAATGAAATTCACTTTACACACACATATACAAAATAATAATAGAAAGCATAATAACATTTGCAAAATAAATCAAAAACAAAAATAAACAAAAGATCCAATCTCCTTAAGGGCTTCGAATTAAAAGTAAAAAAAACCAACAACAACCTGTGTCTAATAAGACAACAACCGAAAATGTATCAACAATCATAAAGAAATTTCCCCAAAAAGACAACAAATTTACATAATGACTACTACTACCACTTCATCTGTCTTCTCCTCATCAAAAGTCCATCATGATAAATCTTTTTTTTTTTTTTTTTCTTTTTAAATACCTTTGAAGATTTTCCATCAAATCCCAAAACAAACAAACTTCTCATAATCATCAAAATGTATGTAAGTAACAACAACAATAACAATATACTATAAAATCACATAGCAAAATATTTAAATTGCAATCATCTTTGGATACAAGCTCTTCTTCTCCTGTGTCTGAGTAGTAGTAGTATTAACAACAACCTTATTCTGCTTCATCAATTCTTGTTGTTTCATCAAAGACTCGAAATGTTGACACAAGAATTTGATCAATTTCAAATGTGAGTCCTCTTCCTTCTCTTCTTCAACTTCTGTAAAGTCTTCTTCAATTTCACTCTCGCTCTCTGGAGTACCATTGACCTTTCCATCAACAGCCAACTTCTCAAACATCTCTTCAATCTCCTCTTCATCAGATGAAGAAGAGTTAGATACAACTCCATTAGATTTCTGGTTTAATCCTATACCATGTCTCGTGATGAATTCATCTTGAGCTGGATAGTTAGATGAAGAAGGTAAGAGAAACTTGGATGATGGCAACAACATTGAAGGATATAACGGCTGTTGTTGAGAATGTGATTGTTGCATTTGTTGCGACATACGCATCTGCTGCTGTTGTTGCTGTTGCTGTTGCTGCTGTTGTTGATGTTGTTGATGAATGTATTGCTGATGTTGTTGTGAGATTGAATGTGGATACAGCTGGTAGTTATCCAACAATTGGTTAAAAAAGGTATTGGCATCAGACAACTCTTGATGGTTGTAAAACTGTTGCTGATGATGTTGTTGTTGTTGTTGTTGTTGATGCTGCTGCTGTGGCACGGAAACTGAACCATGTGAGTAATCAAAATTACTGATCAATGAATCCAAATTGTTCAACTTGTTGATGATATCATTGTTATAAGTTGGTTGTAATTTAGACTTCTTAATCTCGTCATAGAAACTATTGATCGAGTTTATATCCAATTTTCTCTTCTTGGAATCAAACGCCTGATCATGGTTTGCATCACCACCATTGATGTCATAACCCAAAATACTTTGATCCATATCTGCGTGGGTTTTGATATGTTTTTTCAAATCTTGGGGTCTCTTGAATTTCTTTGAACATTGAGAACAAACAAATGGTTTCAAAGGCACATGAACTCTTAAATGGGATGTGATATGATCTCTCTTCACTGTCGAAACGTTACAATTACCCCAATGACAATCCAACGATAAGTTCTTATTCGACTTGCGGCCAACGTGCAACTCGCACAAATGGTTGTACAAACTTTGAGCATTTTCAAACTGTTGAGCACAATCTAACCATCTACAGAGTAATGGACCATTTGAGTCATCATCCTTCTTCTTACGAGGTTGATAGTGTTTTCTAACTGTTGTTGCTGTTGCAGTCAACTCAGGTTGTTGTTGTTGTTGTGTATTATTATGCATCAAGGAAATAGAATTCACCTGTTGTTGTTGCTGTTGTTGAGACTTTGGTTCCAAGTCATAGGATAAGGTGTTGTGATGATAATATGTATCAATATTGGAATCAAATCCAGTGATATTTGGCAATCTAATCTTTTTGTTCATATCATACCCATTCAAACTATTGTGATTGTTTATGGATGGGTTAATGAAAGAAGAAGACTGATTGCTGCTTGAATTGTTGATGTTATTACTGTCGTACTCATCATTGGAAGACAAGTCTGTGAAAGTTGATGACTTTGGAGATACCGAGGAAGAAGTAGTGGAGTCATCCAGGGTGGATGAATGTCTGCTCGACTTTGAGTCGACAACCATCTGGGTGTTGAGATAGGTGACTGGGTGAATATATTTGTTACTGCCTGCTTGATTGAACATATCGATTTTGGTACTTGTGTGTATTGTAATGTCTGTAGTTTATCTTATACGACTCATATCTTTAAACTAAAGGGGGGGGGAGGGGAGGAGTGCAGAGAAGGGCAGTGGTTGTTGTTGCATTTAAATACATTTTTTTTTTTTTTCTTTAATCTAATTATGCCAAGACCCTCTTAATTATAAGAGAGAGTATTGCTGTTTGTGATTTGAGTGCACTACCTTATATGATGCGCCACACAAAAAGAACAAAAGAAGAAGAGGCGCAGAAGAAGAAAAGAAATAAACAAGGAGCCCCTCCCCCACGTGTTATTGTAATTGTGTAAATAAGGATAGATAGATAGATAGGGACACTGTTACAACACCTATCATATATCCTTATTATGATGCCGAAAGAAGCTTTCAATGCTTTTAACCTCATCTACTTCTTCTTCTTCTTCTGCTTCTTCCACTATCCTGTCCCTGATCCATTTACTCAACCGAGGCTTAACTCTATCGTATCGCACATCTATCAACATGATCACACTGTAATCATGCATGTGTCGAATACATCGTCCACAACTCTGATTTACCACCCGTATCATGCTATTTTCCACCATTTCTCGATATTCTTGCTCACCAGTCCTTGCATTACCTACCATGTTGTGATCCATCATATACTTCTTCTTCAACACCATCTCCGTTGTGTACTCATTCGGATAAGGTAATCCAATCATCATCACCAGTCGGCATAACTCATCGTTGAAATTGATACCCTCCGATAATTTACCGTTCATCACACTTAACAAGATCGCACCACCACCATCACCACCACCTTGCATCATCGATGACGCTGTGGTGTATCGTTTTAACACTTTACCATCTTTATCTTCTCGCTCCTCCTTACACACTTGTTTTAACTTATCGATGGCATCATACTTCCCGCTGCGCTTCCAAACACCAACTATCAGTTCCATCAATGCAAAACTGGGGAAAAAAATTATTACCCCATGTGGGATCTTGGGTATCGTGTACAAGATGAAATCCAGTAACCTTATATACATCTTCTCGTTACCTCTGTTCTTGAAACTGAACTCAAATCTTGTATCGCCATATTCTCTCACTATAAAAGTCTTCAAATTCTCCTTTGGAATGATGTGATCACATGTAAATTTGTAAATTTTTTCCAAGGGCACATTGGGGAACAACCTGTTATGAAATTCATCCATTGGTTCCATTGTCCCACCTGCCAATATTATACAACGGCTCTTATCAACCAATTCCGCAAACACCTCCAGTGGGTTCAACAATAAATAATTCATTGAAACGTCTTCCTTGTTAAAATAAAACTTGCCCTCATTTGATGGGTTCGATAACGATCTCAAAAATGAAACAATCTTGAACAAAAGTGGTTGAGAGGAAGAAGAAGAAGTCATTTCCATCTTGGTCCCCATATACGAATCCAACTTATACGCAATTTTGGATTTGTGTAAATATAATTCCAATTTATGAAAATTGGTTAAATCAGAAGTATTACTATCGTAAATCTCCATCAACGAAAACTCCCCATCATTGTCAACCAATTTACGCTTAGTTAAATACTCTTGCAAAATATTTATAATCTTGATAAGTTTCATCAAATTGACCCTATTACCACTATTGAATTTTTTCTTAAATTTCTTGTAGTAACTCTGCAACAGCTCATTACATCGAACAATCTCTTGAAACGTAACTTTAGTCGAATTCATCAGTTGAATGGTATCGACCAAATTATGTGCCTCATCTATAATCACGACACTATTACTCAAATCCAAATTCAAAATTTGTCTCGTATTCCGCTCCAACAACATTTGATACGGTAACGATATAATCTCACTCACCGGAACACCATTTCGCACTCCATAGTATGGACACACTGTCACACGTTCCCCTATTTGTACCAAGTCCTCGATATCGTGTATCTCGGTGAATGTCATGTCCGTGAACAATTTCATCATGGGTCTCGCCTCCAGCGTGGGGAAGAATTTACAGCAAGAATTTTTGGATTTTTGTAAATCTAAACATTCATCATTGATCTGTGATATCGATTTGTAATTGATCTTATCATTGATACAATACTGTTTACGTGAACCTAGTGGGAGGTATTTGATTCTTTCATCAATGATGTTATCAAAACTAGATGGAAATTTGAGTCCCGATAATTGGCCAGCAAATTGAGAGAGTTGCGAATGTGTTCTTGAAGAATAAAAAATCTTGATTGGATTGGACACGGCATCAGCAATGTTACTCATGCCATTGTTTGTATCGGAAATTCCCTCCATTTGGAACATGAGAGACTGGATCTCCTTCGATAATTGGGTGTTTCTGTCACTTGACTCATCATCACCATCATCATCACTTTGATAAGCCCTTGGAATTAAATCATCTTCCTTCTCAATCTCAACTTTCACCAATTTTTTCCGCTTGTTTTGTCTCATCTCATCACCGCCACTGGGCACCACCAATTCTGTGGACATATTGGTGAGATCAAGATTTTCCAAATACAACTCGTAATCCAGTAACGCATTCTTCTGCGTCGCCAACAAGTTTTCCCTGTACTGTCTATTGACCCATTCTGGCTCATCATCGTCATCGTCGTCGCCATCGTTAGTGTTAGCGCCATCGTATAACAGTTGTCTCTTGTGTTCACGGAGCCAAGTCATCGTGGAACATATCAATGACAATGTCTTCCCCGTCCCTGTAGGAGATTCAAAGAGTCCAATTTTGTAACCAGAGTCTATCGTGGTATATATCAGTTGCATCAACTGCAACTGAATATGGTAGGGGGTATATGGGTGGTAGAAATCATCTCTACCCATATTTCATAATCTTCCCTTCTCTACTTTTGTTAACTATGTGTGATAAATATTAAATCAAATCTAAAACCGGAAAAACATAAAAAAAAAAAAAATTTAGTTTGCGACTCGATAAAGAGAGATAATAGAGAGGATACACATATTTTGCTATATATCTCTGCTCCACACAGAGAACAGAACAGGAAAGGATGCCATACAGGGCTACGGAACTGACACCCTTGATACCGTCTGTGCAGCGACGGAGACGCCCTACCTCCTTGTACTCCAAACACAATCATAACTCTCTACAACATCCTCAAACATCAACACTCATATCACAACAGCAAGGGCATGATAACACATCAAACAAATTGGGCACATTAAATGGAGTATTCCTCCCTACTGCACTCAATGTCTTGAGTATCTTGATGTTTCTTCGTTTCGGCTTCATTCTTGGTCAGATGGGTATACTAGGCACGTTGTTGCTCTTGATAATGTCATATGCGATTGACTTGCTAACGACTCTCTCGATCTCTGCCATTGCCACAAACGGTACCGTGCGTGGTGGTGGTGCATATTACATGATAAGTAGATCTTTAGGACCAGAATTTGGTGGCTCGATAGGTATCATCTTTTATATTGGTCAAGTGTTGAACTCGGCTTTGAACGTTGTCGGATTCATAGAGCCTTTGATGGTGAATTTTAACAATGAAGATGGATTGTTGCTGCAATGGTTACCTCAAGGTTATGATTTCATCTATTCCACTGTGTTGTTGCTGATATGTACAGTGGTATCGTTGACTGGGTCGAATCTCGTTTCAAAAACGGGGTCGATATTGTTTGTTGTGTTGTTGATCGCCACAATATCGGTACCTGTGTCAACCTTGTTTGTCAACCCCTTCGAAGTTCCAGAATTGAAAAGTTTTTATTCAGGTCCTCTGATGGAGAATTTGAAGAATAACATGTTACCACATTTCACCAAGGGCGCCGCTGGATCTCAATTGAATCATAAAGAAACGTTTAATGATTTATTTGGTATTTTCTTCCCAGCCACTGCTGGAATATTCGCTGGGGCTTCAATGAGTGGTGATCTTCAAAACCCATCACGTGCTATCCCAAGAGGAACCTTGTACGGTTTGCTTTTGACCTTCATCTGCTATGCTAGTGTCATCATCGCCATGGGCGTCTCGATCCCACGTGATTTACTCTATAAAGATGTACAAGTGATCCAAACGATAAACATGTCTCCGATATTGATCTTGATGGGTGAATTCGCCACCAGCTTGTTCAGTGTTATCGTGGGTATTGTGGGTGCCGCCAAAGTGTTGCAGGCCATCCTGCGGGACTCCATCATACCAGGATTGTCTGTTTTCAGTAGAGGTACAAAGAAAATGGACGATCCAATACTGGCAATCGTGTTCACTTGGTTGCTATGCCAGTTATGCTTGTTTGCTGATATAAATCAAATCGCCACCTTTATCACAATGCTGTTTTTGATGACATTTATAGTGACGAATTTGCTGTGTTTCTTGTTAAAAGTGGCATCACTGCCCAATTTCAGACCTAGTTTTAGATATTTCGACTCAATGACTGCATTTCTGGGTGGTGTTACATGTGCCATCGCTATGTTCATCGTGGATGGGCTATCTGCTTGCTTAATCATTGTGTTTTTGGTCTTTTTGTTCCTAGTGATTCATTACGTTTGTCCTCCCAAGCAATGGGGTGATGTATCACAATCGTTAATTTACCACCAAGTACGCAAATATTTATTACGGTTGAGACAAGATAATGTCAAATACTGGAGACCACAGATATTGCTACTTGTGGATAGTCCAAGAACTTCATGGAATCTCATGGTCTTTTGTAACCACTTGAAAAAAGGTGGTTTATACATCTTGGGCCACGTTATGGTGAGCGATACTTTCCAGGACAGGTATATGGAGTTCAAAAAACAGAAAAATGCCTGGACCAAATTAAGAGATGTGCTACACATGAAGCTGTTTGTGCAGATCAGTTTGGGGCCAACCTTGGCTTGGGGTGTGAGAAATGTTTATTTGGGAAGTGGGTTAGGAGGTATGAGACCCAATATCACTGTCTTGGGATTTTATGACTTGCCCGCAGGTTTATCTCAAAGACAAAAAAAATCGGGACCAACAAACGTCATTGATTTCAAAGCATTACCAACTGATGGATTACGTAACGAGAATAAGATGACCGCTCAAGAATGGGTGCATATAATTGAAGATTTGCTCATCTTGGAATCGAATGTGGCTATAGCTCGTGGATTCGATCGATTGGTAGTACCTACAAAGAAACCTCTTGAAGTGCCACATTTCTCGAAAGAGTACATCGATTTGTACCCTATTCAGATGAGTGCTCAAATTGTCGATGATAGTGGCACCAAGAGTGCATTGAGCACAAATTTCGACACATACAGTTTGATATTACAACTCGGCGCCATCTTGACGACGGTTCCACAATGGAAGAAGACACATAAACTACGAGTTGTTGTATTTGTAGAGTATGAAGAAGATATGATTGATGAGAGACTGAGAGTAGAGTCATTGTTGGAAGTTTTGAGGATCAAAGCTGATGTTATTATTTTGTGTTTGTCGAGTGGTGATTACCCTGCATACGAATTTATCGTCAAGGAAAAGGAGATAGATGTTGAGAGGGAAAAACAGTTGAAGAAATCGATGGAGACAGATGAGTGGTTTCAAAATTTGTTAGAAATGAGAGATTCCAATAAGAGATTACACTCGGTAGACATCTCTGTTAATAATAATGTGAGCTCAAAATTGTTGAGAAAGATCAAAAAGAGACCAAGACGTTACACAATCTCCAACATTCAAAGAATGGGTGTCTCTTTCAGTATGAGGACTTCGAATTTAAACCAAGCTGACATCATGAATAACGCCAATTATTCCAGCTCCGATGAGTCCGAGTTAGATGAAGATGACTCTACGTCGTATAACAATGATGAAGATTCCACATATAGTGGCTCGGATGTCTCTTCGCAAAGATCATCTCTGAATCCAAATACGAGACATCAATTACTGCCACAGTTGTCATCCTCAACGATGAGAAATTTGAACTATGGCTCAAATACCAACAATAACAATAACGTGGTGAACAAGACCCCAGCTCCATCGATTGCTAAATCTTCAAGGCCTAATTTTAGTTCTGTTGCCATGCCAAGGCCTCAAGTATTTGAAGACGCAAGTGGAGACCAACCATCCATCATGTTCATCCAGGACGATGTCAGAAATTCTGGTACTCCATCTGCGCCTAGTCTTCGTAGACAAAACTCTAAGATGTCAGATGTGCAGCAGCAACAACAACGTGATGCTTCGGGAAATGGTAACATATTGAAATCGCCCGAGTTGATGCCAGTATCGAGTGCCGTGTCTGAGGCAAGTGATGAGTCGGAACTGGATCAACTCTCCTTCAATGACATATCTGCCAGGTCGCAGCACACAATTTTGAACGAGTTGATGATGAGGCAGTCTCTGACGAGCAGCATAATATTCACAACGTTGCCAACCCCTATGATCGGATGTCACAAGTCGTTGGCGGATAGTTTGAGTTATATTGAGAATTTGGATCTCTGGTGTGATGGGCTACCACCAGTATTTTTGATCAATTCTCAAACTGTGACGGTTACCACAGCATTGTGACCGTTATGATCTTCTTCTTTATTGTGTCTACGTTATATATTCGCATAAAATCACATAATTGAGCATCTGTCATCACTATGTTTCAGCCTCGTGGTATTTTTTTTAGTTTATTCACCTGTCTTTAGAAACGCAAAAAAAAAAAAAAGTATAAGAATGAAATTAAATCGCAGGATCTAAAGATACACAAGATGAGCCAACAACAATTCCAAGATCTACAGGACCTCTCTTTGCTGATCTACGATGTGCATATTCAAGCCATCAAGCTGTTTCATGACTTGATATCCCACTACATTATCCAGTATCGCTCCCCTGAAAACAAAATGGTCATCGATGACCTTCAATTTTCCAAAGGTCTTCTCAGCAACCTGCTCTCGCAACTACATCCTGCTCGATCGCAGATAACCGAGTTTAAAACTAGCGAGACTAACGAATTGAAGACGGTATTGGTGGAGATCAGTTCATATCTCAGGAATGATGTGTTGGAAATGAGCTCGTTGACGATGGATGCAGCGTTGGAGTCCACATTCGAGAAGACGAAAGAACAGGCGGGAGTGCTGAAGCTGAATGATGTACTTCATCTGTTGTCTAATATCATTGAGGCGTATTCTGGTGTCAAGGACGGTGCGTTTGATGCAGTGTGGGATAATGTACAGCAGTTGAAGTTAGATTTGAATCGAATGAACTAAGCTTGGATCTCATTATCGTTTTCGACAACGATGGCTTTGACTTGAAATGTCGGTTTGACTTTAACGATAATCTCACAGTCTTTTCTAAAAAGAGCACTTCATCTCTTGATATGAGTGTTATGCGCTGACAGTTCTATTGGGATTTTTGAATGTTATTGCCGGAGAACCTTGATTGGTGAGGCTGCTACATATCTACTTCAATCAAAGTGGTTCCAGGCTAGTCGGAGGTGACCTCTTGAGCGTCTTCACTATCTCTTTATTCGATTAATTGACACATGAAATGACCTTCAAACTGGTATAGTATATCTAGAATTTGACTCCTTCCTTAGATACTCAAAGGATCAGAGTCACGATTTCGATGACTTAAGGAAACAAAAAAAATTGAAAAAAGTTCGTAAAATTATGGGAGAAGATTTGTTGATCATCAAGACAGAGTTACACATCCATAACAAATGTCATTGACTGAAACAAATTTAGACGGTATCTTGCCCTTGATCGCCAAGGGTAAAGTTAGAGATATCTATCAAGTTGACGAAAACTCTCTTTTATTTGTCGCTACTGACAGAATTTCTGCTTACGATGTCATAATGAGTAATGGTATTCCATCTAAGGGTAAGATTTTAACCCAACTATCAGCCTTTTGGTTTGATTTCGTCTCATCTTCTGTCAAGACACATATCATATCCACTAATGATGAAGCCATTCTTTCCAAATTGCCAAAGCAATTAAGTGAAGCCAAATACAAGGATCAATTGAAAGGCAGGTCGATGTTGGTAAAAAAAATGAGATTGATCCCATTGGAAGTCATCGTCAGAGGTTACATTACAGGAAGCGCGTGGAAAGAATACAAGAAGGCCCAAACGGTACATGGTTTGAACGTCGATAAGGAATTGCAAGAATCGGAACCGTTCCCAACTCCAATTTTCACACCTTCTACTAAAGCTGAACAAGGAGAGCACGACGAGAACATCTCACCTGAGCAAGCTCAAAAGTTGGTCGGCAAAGAATTATGTGATAAGGTTGCTGCCAAGGCAGTTGAGTTGTATTCAAAGGCCAAAGACTATGCTATAACTAAGGGCATCATAATTGCCGACACCAAATTCGAGTTTGGTTTAGATGAGAATGACGAGTTGGTCTTGGTCGATGAAGTCTTGACTCCTGACTCGTCAAGATTCTGGAATAAAGCTGCGTATCAGGTAGGTAAGTCTCAAGAGAGTTATGATAAACAGTTTTTGAGGGACTGGTTGACAGCAAATAAGTTGAACGGTGTAGAAGGAGTTTCGATGACAGATGACATAGCCATAAGAACTAAGGAGAAATACGTTGAAGCTTATGAAGCATTAACAGGTAAGAAATGGGTTGATTGAGTTAATTTCATGGTGAAAAGTACCTCAATGTATGTATTGATTTTGAGAATTTCAATACCCACTATCATTAAACGATCAGGTAAAGACAAACTCCTTCCTCTGTAGCATACCAGTAACATTGGCTGTCAATCATTCTTTTTAAGAATGTTGTTTATTTGATTTTATTGATTGAGCTATGCTCAACAATTTTAAATTGCTTTACGTTTTTGTTAACATAAAAGTTAAGCACGTCAGCAAACAGTCCAGAGACTCTTTGTCTTTCACACCTTATAATTTGAACAATTTCATTCTTGTATAGTGTCAAGTCAGTCTCTAGTTGTTCAATCACGCACATGTCTCCTCGACGCCCGATGGATGGCCCTGTCTTCAAACTTATCTAGGCCTATGGAATAACGTAGATTGGTATATCTTAAAGTCGAAACCTCCAGACAGCCATCCGCTTGCTTCTTGTCTCAGTTGAAGAGAAGACTGAGGACATGACATTGCTATTCAAATCAGTCGCCCAAGTCCTGCCTACAACGAGAAGCTGAACGTGTCTTATTACAAAGCCTCTCAGTTGATAATAATAAATGATACAAGAACCGAAATTATCTCGTAATGCAAATCACAACCTAAAGTCAAAGAAATGAATTGTGCGATTGTTGATTTCTCGTGTTCAATTTCAATTAAACCTATCTGCAACAAATCAACATTTCTCCTCAATTATACGTATCTAATGTCAAATGATAAGATTCCATAGCTTGAGATGACCCGGTTCAAATTCGAGTACGGAAAACTTACAATCTTCTACAAAATCGAACAAAGATCTATAAAATCCTCACCCTCTGCTTGCTATCATTTCAGTCGTAGTGTGCATGTCTTATTCAATTCTCTTTACTGGACCACCTGGGCTCTTTTTGTTTCTTTTTGATAAAACTTCATGTCCATCTTCTGTAACCAAGATCATATGCTCGAATTGCGCAGATGGCTTACCATCTGCAGTTGACGAAGTCCAATTGTCTGGCCACGTCAAGTCCTTATGTGTTCCCAGATTGATCATCGGTTCGATAGTGAAGACCATACCCAGTTTGGCGACACCTATAGCCTTGTTCTTGGCGTAATGGGGAATGCTAGGTTGAGAGTGGAACAAATTGCCAACGCCATGACCACAATAACTTGTGACAACGGAGCAATGCTCTTCTGTGGCGTGTTTCTCTATTACGTTACCTAAATTTCTGAAAAGTAATCCTGGCTTGACTTGCTCAATGGCAAGGTCTAAACATTCCCTCGCTGTTTCAACAACATTGACTTTTAGCTTATCTTGTTTGGCCTTTTCACCTACGTAGTATGTCTCGTTTAAATCGGCATGGAACCCGTTCTTGTATAATGAAACATCCAAATTGACAATATCTCCATCTTCCAAGGGCCTCATATCTGGAATACCATGGCAAATAATCTCATTGACCGAGGTACAAATTGACTTTGGATAGTTGTAATAATTTAAAGTAGATGGATATGCATTCCTCTTTATTGTCTCCTCATGACAAACTCTGTCCAACTCATCAGTAGTGACACCGGGCTTAATGTGTCTTGCCACTGCGTCTAATACTTCTCTTCCCAAGGCTGCAACTTTTCTTATCTCCTTGATTTCCTCTTCATTCAAGATCTTGATTTTTGCGGTTCGATCATTTTTGATCTCGCTTATTGGTTGACCTTCTAAAGCGTAATCAGTAGGTGTGATTCTAGAAGGTACTTCACGGTATGGTGATAGTGGGTATACTGGTTTCATGTTACCCGTGTATTTGAATTCAGGGAATGGTTCATATGTGTCTTGACCATCCTTCTTGTGAACAGATTTGTGAAGACCCCAAGATTCTCTAAAACATTTTTGATCACAAAAATATGATGAAACTCCTTGTTTTAAACACAAAGGACATTTCAAAGTGGATGCAGTTGGTTTGCCACAGAATGGTGAGGTACAACGGTGAGTTTCTTCAGACATTATCATTGTAACAAGCTGCAACTTGTTTCACTCAACTGTGAAAAGAAAAATTTTTTCCACTCTACTTTTTTACACTTTTTTTAGATTAAAAGGTAGTTTGATTGATTTTATCAATCTTAAAGACAAAACATGTATTATAGAGATGCCAAAGATGAGACGAAAATCACTGCTTGTTATCTATGTTGTGTCACTGGAATCATTTAAGCCGGTGAATTTATTTTAGTCTGCAATGCCTAATGCTTTTCACAAATCTTTACAGCATCAAGATGATACCAACGACGTCAACCGTAGTATGGCTGCATTTCATTGTATTCAGCTCTTTGAGAATCTAGTAAATCTATTCAACCACTGTTGATGCTTTCAGGTTGATTAAGAAGGAGTAGTAGCATACTGCTTCGATTTAAAATACACTAACTTTAAAAATCTCTCAAGAAACTCACCATGTTATCTACAGCTTTATCCATTCATTTGAACATTGAAGTATCTTCAGTCCTATATATTAATTTTGTGGCACTTGCCACAGTTACCACGGTGCATGTGGGAAACAATAACTCGATTAATCATCCACCGATTACCAGCATTGGATGCTAACAATGCAATAGTTGCAAAAACTTCAGTTCTTGTCATATGATCACAAACAAAAAGCACAGCACCCAATCTATCGTGTCTTTTCAATTCAATGAGGGATAATTCTTTATGCATCGTGGAATCCAAAGCCTTCATGCAGATCCCGGTTGTACTGCATGATTTGAGATGTCTTATCAGCTTTGTAGCCGGTAGGAAGTAATAAATTTATGTACCTTCTTATCTGAATTTGAAATCATAAACATCAGCATGAACAAGAAGTGGGGCAGACTATCAGAAATTTGATACCGTTGAGATGTATAAGTATCTTACTCAGCAGAAATCGACTTGCAAAAGATCAAGACATTTCCGTCATGCCGGATATTTCTTGAGTGGTCATATGGTAATCAAGTCTATCTGTTGTTGGATAAGTCATAAGGTATGCGAGTCTAACGTCCACCTGAGACCATTGAGAGCTATCCAGTTCCGGTAATAAGCCCGGCTGCTTCGTAACAAGAGTCTATTTTAACAAATTTATGGTTGTTATCCTTCAAATTTGAAGGCACGTTTCTTATCTCTAAGCTCAGACCCGGAGATAAATAACTTTGAAAACTGATGACGACAATGTCTTTTAAAAGGCATGTTCAAAGTGATAGTTTAACTCGTGATACATGTCTAGTATTGGTGCTGGTGATGCTGCTGCTGCTGCTGCTGCTAATATTAAACATAATTGCGCCGGAATAATATCGAGTTTAGATTCTAATTTGTAGAGAATGACTTTTTTGATCAGCTATTCCAACTTGAAATTCAATTTGCGCGTTCGTCCAGTTCAATACACAGCTGCATTTGTTGTTCAAACAGGTCTATTATAAATTGATTCATCAATAATACATGAGTGATATATTATGGATCAGGGTGGAATCTGAAGACTCCGCTTAACGATGATAAAATTTAAATTCACGTAATTACATAAGATGCTGGGCATTCGCTTCTATAAAGAGAGTTCTCTTTTGAGACTACAGATGAATCGAAAAATGGCTTTAAAAATTTGATGGGACTTCTAGAAGCAGCACATAAGGCTTCATCAGTGTTATTGATAAACGCCTTTTTACTAAATATTTTAAACGGGGCGCATTAATTGCCTCTTCATCTACAAAGTCAATGTTGCACTTTTTTATTTTTTTTATCAAGTACAGAAATTCCCATGGAACTGATTTTTGATTTGCTTTATGAATTTTTTTGGCTGGTTCAACAACGGCATCGGACATAATAACTTTATCGAGAATTGGCATCAAGTGCCCTATACTGTTGTCCGAAAGAATTTGCAATTTCATTTCTATACGCGGCACCAAGCTTTAATACTAAAGTTGGTACTGCTGTTGAAGCAAGTGTGGCTCGTTTTTATTTCTCCTCCTTCTGTATACAGTTGGCAAATTTAACCGAAGTCCCATGTTATTGTTGCATGAAAATATTCACCAGTACTTAGTCACATTGACTATCGGTTTTTTTATGGTTTTTTTAAGGCTCGGTTGAACAGATGTTCATGGACCAAATCAGTGTGCCATTGGTTGATACCAATTTTGGCGTGTTTGAAACTGAGAGGTAATCCAGTCTTCTTCATGTAATCAGCCCAGATAACAGTGACATCAGGCAAACCTGGAACTTGAGAGGTCTGTTCGTGTACTTTTGCCATCCAATCAGCTGAGTTTCAAGTTTTCTCTAACCCCGCTATAGACTTAAAAATGTGCTTTGTTAGGTGAATGAGTCTTGATCATCTCCAATATGGGTGGGCACTGTAACTATTGTTCCTTACAAATTTCATTCAATAGAGATCGAACAGTAATATTGATCTATCGCCCTAAATTGTATATAATAACCCCACCCATCAAATTGAGTATGTAAATCATCCTTAGCGACAGATCACAACAACAACAACAGCAATTAATTCCGAGCAGTGTTCTGTATTTCCAAACATTGTTCTTCAACAAATCATGTTGTCCTTTTGAAGAAAAGCTGGTAGGAAGTATTTTCCGTTGATCCTTTGGTTGCCCTTTGCCCCCAACCCTTAAGCGTATTTTATGCATGCAACCGTCTAGCAGGTTTAAAGTTTTCTGGAGGCCCTGACAATTCTTGTGTGGTCTTATGATAACATCATCTCAACAAAGATCTATCGATATAAAAAGACTGCATAATTTCCAATTCGAGAGGGAGTCTAATGATTACAATTAGTTTTTTTTTTGAGTGTAATTGCATACATCAAGATTAATCAATTTGAAGGCAAATCCGTCACAGCTTGGAAATTAGAATATCATGCTATCGTCCAAGACAACAGCCACATATCCCCAGAACCAGCTTGGGCAATACCAAGATATCATCGACGAGAGTAATAATCAAGACTGGAGACCGGAAAGTAATACAAGCGGGAGGGTTGAAAGACAAAGTTGGCTGATGATGAAAAACCCAATCACAAACACCAACAATGGATCAAACACTTTTTCATCTAGTTCCACCAACAGCTTCAACAATAACAATAACAACCATAATAATCTCTATTACGGAGATCAGCTTTATTCGATTGCGAATGGAAGATCATCATATGAAAGCAACAAAAGCTCTCCAATAATTCCCGAAACCAATGCTGTACAAGCTAATTTTCATCAGCCCTTGGTAGTCAACAGTGGTAATACCAATCGTCAATATCATTTCACAAATGCTACTTATTCCAACCCCGATCTCAATACAAATAACATTTACAATATCGCATACAATGGAATCGACTCTGTTGTGCCACAGTTGGGAGCAATGAATCAACAAATAGGATTGCCAACACAACCTTCCCAAGTTGAAATTCATCCTGAAATGACATATTCCAGGAGTGCTGGATCATTTAGAAGTTCGCGATCGAACTCAATCACATCCAACTCTCCACTTTACAATCATGCAACCACATCTGCATCCTATAAGGTGAGAGATACAAACGTGAGCCCAGCTTTATCTGAGGATACAGATAGTAAAAAAAAATCCCGCAGATCTCGACTCGGATGCTTGACTTGTCGCCATAGAAAGAAAAGATGCTGTGAAACGAAACCACGCTGTACAGAGTGCCTCAGATTAGGACTCAACTGCACTTGGCCTATTCCTGGTACAGAGCATAAGAACAGATCAAAAAATAACAGAATTAGTCATGATGAAATGTATCATAGTGTTTATGGTAATATCAAAATTTTGAGAGGGATTGTGGAGTATGTGGCGAATAAAAATGATTGAAGAGATGATTTGGTGATAGAACACAAAGTACTGGCTATGTTATGTTTTTTTCTTTTCGGTTAAGATATTTTACCAGCACAGGGATACTAGATTTTCAAATGTGCTCTTATTTAATGATCATATAGTTCTAACATTCAGCGATTATTTATTTTACTTGATTAATGCCCTTCTATTTCATTATTTTTTTATTAGCTGATTTTACTTTGGTATCATGTGTAACACAATAGTCTATTTTTCTAAAGTACCACTTATAGTCCGCGCCATTTGTGATCTCATGCCCAGTCTTGCAGCATTAATGGCTACATTTTTGTTCATGTTATGCCCATTCAGCCAGTCTAGCAATTTTGATTGGCTATCAATAAGAAATTATACTTATGCAGATGCACCCCGATTGCACTAGGAAATAATTCTTGTTGTCACTTTCCTGTACAACAATTAAGCGCTATTCCAAGCTGTACTTTTAGACTTCTTTATTTTACCTTTACAGTCAGAGATAATACTTTTTTTTTCAAAAAAGACAATAATGGTTATCTTGTTATCTGTTGTCGCTGCAGTCTTTTCGTGTAGTAATTATATGTTGTGTCTCAATCATCCTCCCTTGAGTTCTCAAGCCTTTTCCGCGCTTTAGTATTGCTGCTTTTCAAAATACCACGTTGACAGATCAAAGTTGTGTAAGCTGTTTCCTTCAGCCTAACATTGCATCTTGGTTTTATGAGCTTCTAGAGCGTCGCTCGCACCCAACCAGGACAAATTTTGTCAGCACTCACCCAACTGTACAGCGGCTTTATTTTCTGTAAACACCACAGAAAAAGAAGCTGTGCACACCATAGCATTTTTCTAAGTGCCCTTCCTCTATTAACTAAACTTGGGTAAATAGCATGAGCTCATTAATCGATTGGTGTGAGACGTGTCAGCCTGAGTCATATCTCATATCTTCGTGCTTTTTAAGAACACTTCATTCTTTGTCGAAGCGGTGTTTGTAGTTGAGCTTTACCTCTCCAATTTCGGTGTTATCAACATGTTTTAAAAATCACTGGTGCTTTTCGATTAACAACAACATTGGAAAACATTTTGAGCTCTTGCAGCTAGCTGTTCTTAATACACAGTGCTGGGGGAGAACGGCATGACTAGTATTTTTTCTCGTTCTTTTAATCCCAATGAAATATTGTGAATTTAGATTCCGCTTATATATGGCAACATTCTTCGAAAGATGTCTAGTTGTTATTCAAATCATGTATATATGACCTTGGCGATAGGATCACCATGTTGAGTTTGTGGAAGCTTTAAAGGTTGACCATCAGCACTTGGATAGACTGTTAATATGAACTTAACTGATAGAGGATGTGTTTGACTGACGTACTTCAAAGAAATTGATCAAACACAGGAATAACCTGACAGCTCTTGCGCTGAAACTGCTTGTTTTTATCCCGCTTCGTTTCATTTTGGATTTATATACCCTCACATTCATCGTCTTTTGGAAAATTTGATGTCGAGACGAGCGATCATGTTTGAACAGTTTTTGCTATTGATTGTTGATAATACTGCATGAATGAACAGCTTCAAACTCGATTAATTATAACAATTATTTCCAGTTCAAAAATATGTGAGACAATCAAACAATATCCTCATTTTAAAAGTGTATATGGAGTCATATGTTTGCATGTTCTCTGTTTTTGACTTGAACTTGGTAAAGCCAGGGCCATCACAGATCATTAGGATTTAAAGGCAGCGTATAGCACCTAGTATTTTCGAAATCCCATAACATCAAAATCTCAATAAAACAACAGTCTGGCCGTTACTTATATTGCGAATTCAATCAAAAGAAGGACAGTGATCTGGAGTGAGATTAGATCACAAGAATGATTGTTCAAAGTCAAAGTATGTTGCTCAATAATCAAGCTGTTATTGATTTATTTTAGCAGGTACTCAACACCAAATATGGCTGATTCGATATCAAGGGTATTTTTGGTAAGATGAAACTGACCCGTAGGTGTCTGGAAGTGCAAAAGAGTATTTGAGAGATCATTGGAGCAGCAGAAGCTTACCTTACGTTGTTTTCAAAGCTATTTCTTTGCGCTTACACCTAATGAAAGCTGGTTAAAGCTCTTTTGCTCTATTTTACTGAATGTCAGAGAGTATCGTGTTCATGCAGACAGACCTTCAATGATATTTGTGCTGACAAATGTTGACAAATGGTTTGCTTAGTTTGCTGAACTTCTACTATAACCTTTTAACAATAATTCACGCTTTTTAAAAATAGTTTATAGAGTGTAATCAACAATCAAAGTGAACAGGTTTCTTGAGAGGGTAGCGAAACGAATTAAAAGAAAAGGGAAAAAAAAAGACAAAAATAAATAATAGTAATAATAAGTGAGGGGCATGCTGCATGGAAAGCTGTTGCCGAATGCCGCTCTTGCCCGCCCACAAGCCCTTGCTAATTCCAGAAGCGCCAAGAAGCTCGTGCTACCTGATAATACAATCGTTGATCGCGATTCATCAGGCTCGGTAGAAGGGGCAGACCTTGAACGATGACAATTCGAATAGGATTGTTGAGATGCTTGATTCGGCAATAAACAGCTTGACCGTTATCAATCTGGTATATTCGCTGAGTTAGACGGAGCCAATTCCATCTGTCATATTAGATTTTCCGGGACTCCTTTGTGTATTTTTGTGCAGAGTATGCTACAATTCTCTGATCGATGAGAGAAACAAGGTGGCACCTTTACAGTTAAGAACCCTGAAATTGATATCCCATTTCTGGAAGCACTGATTGATACTCGGTAATAGCTGAAACCATGTGATAAGCCAACATCTCTCGACGAACTTATTTTAACTCGACAGGAGCAACTTATGGAATTTGACAGCTATTTCTTACTGATCTTGAAGACAAATTTGAGTAAACTCCGGAGAAACAAGGAGATAATTTTCACTAGAGTTATAACTCAAAGTTTGAATTAAATCCTGTCCAAATTTGCAAATGTAAACTAAAGTCAGTTCATGTTGTGTTTTTCCAGAGTTCGCAGGGCTGGGGTAACGAGACTCAGTAGATGGGACGCAACTAATGTACCAGCATGACATATTTTCGTTTTTCTTCTTTTTCTCCACCTTAAAATTATATGTTGATTATGTATTAATAAATAACTAAATTCCAGACCATTCCAAAAAACAAAAGTAACAATACAAAGTTACTCACGGTGAAATTCTATTTTCATTAGATTTTGTTCGCTTTAACAGCTCATTTTGCAAAACAATCATCAATGGCCTTTGAGTAGACTCAAAAAAAAAAAATGGTAACCTGATAAGTCAGAAAAAAATAAGCAACGAAGCATGCAAGGACCGGGATTCGAACCCGGGTCGCCAGCTTGGAAGGCTAGCATGCTAACCACTACACTATCCATGCTTGTGCTTGATTTGGTTGGAAAATTTTGTCTATATAACTAGAAGGATTGTGATTTCCCAATTTTTTATCGTGTTCCATGCTTGTTTACGCTTTTATATGAGCATATAGCAACGTGGATTAAAAGGGGTACAGCTGAAGTCATTGAAGGGGATCAGTAGTACCACTAAACTCTACTATACTTTACTTTAAGCATATTATACCTGCAGGAAAACTTTCAGGACAATTGTTTTGCTATCATGTTGATGGGAATCCCAACTTCATCAATAATTTCGATTCATCAACACTCTTAACATACCTTAATCTGATCTGCTACCTCCTTACCTATTCAAAGACAATTCATTGTATAGATTTTTACAATCATATATAGTCGAATAACATTAGTTTACCAATAATGATATTAATAACAATCATTTGTAGTCGAATAAAGTCTTTCCAAACCAAAAGAAAAAAACGGATGACCCATGGCTCAAGTAATCTGGCACTCATTGACTGGCTCAAAACTGTCAGCCTCATCTTAAAACTCTCAACTCTCTCGAATCTTCGAGGACGCACTAAGAGCTCATACTTTAGTGTATGTTCTCCACTATACTACATTGCTCTCGAGCGAGTCACAGACATGCATCCCAGGTTTTCAAAGAAATTGCTCCTGTTACGAGAAAGCCATGCACTTGTATCCGTCAATTGCTATGTGCTAAATTTGTTATTTTATTTTTTAATTAACTTTGTTCAACTATATATTGTTTAAAAAAAACTCTTATTTACTGGTCTTTGAATAAAGTAAAGAGGTGACAAATCGTGGTAAGCTGGGAAAAAACTCTAACAGTTTTTGCGAATAGAAAACCATTCACCTCCCATTTGGAATAAGGCCCTTTACTTGATTTGAATGTCTGATGTTTGTAACCGTCAATTGCTGAGAATTAAATTTCAAAGTGAATATCGTAGAGGGATATATTTCAATCGATTGTTGCAACCCGTTGCTGGCAAAGTTCTTTTTCCTAAAATCTTTCTTCTTTTCTCATCAACCTCTTATTATCGAGTTTACTTCGGTTTACATGCTCCAATTCTTTTCACTTTGCTCATCTTTATGCTTTACGATCAGGTAATAAGAATTGTTTCTATTGAGAGATAAGTAAATCCCTAAATCGGGAAGATTCAGTGAAATAACTCGACTTTAAACCTCTTTGGCATACTCAAAGACACATGTGTGAATATATGTCATAGCTTTGTACAGACGACGAAGATTAACACCCAATTCATTTGAAAACGAATATGCTTAAATGCATATTTTCAACTCCATTGTGCAACTGCTGGGAAGTCAAGGTTTTTACAATAATTGAGGGTCAAGCACAGTCACAAAGAACTATTCAACAGATCCTTTGAACTATTTAAGTCCTTTTTGGATGATCAAGAGCTGTCAATCAGCGATTTAATTACAAACCACTTAATATTCGAAGTTCCATATTGTGGTTTTTTTTTTTGATTTTATGAAAATTGTGAGGCGTTCTTGGATTATATCAGTTCCACAGAATAAAGTGGCAGAGAACACTATCTGGAACGAATTACAATTGACACATTCAGGATGGAGAACTTGTTATGATCTACAATCGTGTGATGAACTGGAGCGGATACAAGATGGATGGAATCCGGTTTTTCACTGCTCTCTTAAAGTATGTTGACACAGTTATTTTTTTTTCATGCTCACTAGTACCAAAAAAGCCACACCTCCACCACTGATTATAACCACACTATGTCTGTTATGGCTTTACGGGGACGAATATCAATCCATGGAGGCATGATTAAAATTATATAAAAGAAATGATAGAACTCTGATTGGATCTCTCGTGTGTCAAGAGCATCAGCAGATTCTTTAACTGAATATAAAATGGCTGTCAAAGATTCACTAAAAGTCCCATCTGGGGTAGTCAAGAAAGTGGCTGTTATAGGCGGCGGAGCATCTGGAGCTATAACTTTAGACGTTTTAGTCAAAGAAGGGGTATTTGAAGAGATCACTGTGTTTGAACGTCGTGACAGATTGGGAGGTGTTTGGGTAAAAGATGAAAACTATGGCGAAACAATTGTCAAGCCTGGGCTGAATGAAAGAGAATTAGATTCACCTTTGTCTGTACCTCAGGAGTTGGGTAAGAGAAATGTTTTTCAAAAGCTGAGGAGCGAAGATTTAAAATTTGCAGAGGCTCCATCAATATACAAGTCTCTTCGTACCAATATACCTCAGAGTATCATGGCTTTCAGTGATAATGTTAGATGGCCGTACTTAGATAGGCCAGGGGAAGATGACTTGACGACGTTGGATGCCGTGCATCAGTACATCAACGAATACTTCGAAAGAAATGTTGGTCGTGAAGATGTAAGCTTGAAGTTGAATACAAGTGTTGAGAAAATCTCCAAAACAGAAGATGGGAAATTTGAATTGATTCTGAGAACAGAAGTCGATGGTAAAATTGATGAATGGACCAAAAACGTCTATGATTCTATTATAGTAGCTACGGGGCACTATCACATCCCACGCTTGCCTGATGTTCCTGGGATCCAAGAAGTATACGACAAATATCCTGGCAAGATTATTCACTCGAAGGGTTTCGACAATGCTGAAGAGTATGGAGGAAAAAAGGTGATTGTTGTTGGCGGGCATTCCAGTGCCTGTGACACCGTGAGAGAGTTGAAACTCAACAAGGCTGATATTACGTGGTCTATCAAAGAATTTGAAGATTTGAAACCAAGTACTGATGTGAATGCAACACTGAAAAAACCAATAATCACCAACTATTTTATCCGTACCGTTTCGAATGAAGGAGCCGAGAATAAAGAGGAGATAGTGGTTAAATTTCTTGATGGCAGCGAGGTGGTCAACCCAGACAAGGTAATTTATGCCACGGGATATCAATTCTCATTCCCATTTTTAAATGAATTGGACCCTGAGATCACCAAGTCTGCCATAGTGCCAAACGTGTACCAACATACGTTCCACATGCAAGAGCCATTGCTTGCATTTGTGGGCATTCCAATCAATGCTATATCATTCCGTGCGTTTGAATATCAGCTGATTTTGGTGTCCCGATTCTTCAGTGGTAAGATTGCCCTACCTTCACAAGAAGATCAGTTGAGATGGAGAGATGAGAGATTGGCGTCGAGAAGACCTAGGGATTATCATCGCACGGATCTAGATCCTCCTATTAAGTATTTAAAAGAGTTGGTGGAGTTGGGTGGTGGGTACCAGGAAATTGATGGTTCTGGAAGACAGTTTCCTAATGTGGCAGAAATTGATATGGAGCTTTATGAAAGTAACAGAAACAACTTGGTCAGAAAATGGGCTACAACACTTTAACGCCTTTTCGAATTTTATTGTTGATATTCATGATTTTTAGAATTTCATTTTCGATCCAGTTCAATTCGGTTGCTAATCAAGTTGTTACAAACTGTAGATATATGTATTGCTCGATTAATGCGGGCTTTTATTTCCAACATTACATTAAAATTTAAACGGAAAAGAATTCAATATTTTTTGCTGAACTAATCTCTTCTAGACCTGTTATTCTTGTTTCTATGTCCCCTATTGTTATTGCCATGCAGATTGTGACGACCACCACCTCTCCTTTGGTTTATAAAATTATTGTCCCTCACACCAAATCCCAATTCAAAAGCTGTATCACTTGACAAATTTAAACCAAATTTTTCAATTCTCTTCAACTCAGACTCGTATAGCTTAGCATTCGCCTCGTCACCAAACTTCTGTGCTCTCTTGATCTTGGACATCAATAATTCAACAGCTGCCAGTTTCTTCTCTTCTGGTGTCAATTCCTTTTTCTCTTTTTTCAGTTCTGTTCCCTCTGCGTTCAGCTCCACGGCTGTTGACTCCTCTGTGATGGTTGTAGCTGCTGGAGCTGCTGAGTCAGCAATCTCTGCTGGGGAAAATTCTGCTGTTACGTTTGGTGTGTCTTGTACAGTCTCCGCTTCAACAGCAGCAGCGTTATCGGACGTGGGTCCCAGAACTGCTGGTGCTTCCTCTGGTACAGTTGTTGAAGTACTGCTGTTTTCCAGCTCTTCAAGACGAGCAACAAGGTCCGATTTCACTCCAGCAATTGACAATCCCTTGGACTTAAGCAATTCTTTTAATTGAGCTACTGTTTGTGATGAATAAGATGACATCTCTAAAATGTGACTGTGTTAGTTTCGTGTGTTATTGATGCATTCGTTCAGTTTTGCGTTCATTGAATTTTCTTTTCACACTTTTGTGTCTGAGAAAAATGAACTGACACGCGTTGAACATCGTACACGACTTTGAAACCCCTCGATAAGAGTTATATCTCCAATTAGATAAAATCATTGCTGATTATTACTATATATATATATATACAACTGAAAAACCCTACCATGTCCCAAAGGCCTTTTCTTCCCAAAACTAAAAGTAACAAAAAAAGTAATAACAAAAAACAACAAAAGTAAGTATAAAACGCAAATTTG
Organism: Nakazawaea populi; assembly: GCA_030557235.1. NCBI lineage: Eukaryota > Fungi > Ascomycota > Pichiomycetes > Alaninales > Pachysolenaceae > Nakazawaea > Nakazawaea populi. The sequence continues at coordinate 74,155 of JAKTVN010000044.1, forward strand.
ATCAATCCATTGGGAAATACAAATATATTACCACTTAATGCACAGAGGGTATATAAAAAACGAGTGAAATGATCGATATTTTCATCGATTGATTAAGCAAGTATTTGATAAATTGAAGGAAGGAGATAATCAATGAAACTCATCTTCCCCTTGCTCACAATAACGGTTGGAAAGTAATCTTCTCATCTTTCTTGGGTGATACCAATGACGTTGCCGGTGGAGCAACGGTAGTTGAAACAGCAACTGCCACTGCTTGCTCATTTGCAAATGGTACCCTCTCTGGTGATTTGTTGCCAAGGAGGACATCGCTATTCCTCTTGGAACTGTGTGTGCTACTACTATTAGTAGCTGATTCAACAATCACTGCAGCATTACTCAATGTATCCAACAAGGAGTCTCTCTTGTGTAAAATTGTAGTTGAGCGTCTCAGGCTTTGTGATGAGTTAGGTTTCTCGCTCATGTCAGAAATAAATATGCCCACTCTTACCATGCTATCACTTTCATTAGCCTCTTTAAAGATCTTAGATATATCTTCATCATTCTTTATCAACTCACCATCTCTTAAATTTCTCAAAAATACATATTTTGAACTGATATTGAACGCATCTTTACTATTCTCCAAAATTTCCAAGAATGTTGGCATTGAAGAACTCTTAGTGTTGAATTTCAATTTCAAGAAATTTGACTGGAATTTGAGCTCCACTGAAATGATATCGTATTCATCTCCACTACTGTGGGACAGTTTTTGGCCTACCTGATAATGGCTAAGATGTGGCTGGAACGTGTTTGCTGAAACTGTGGTAACTATTGATGCCGAGGGAGAAGGGATAGTGGTTGGCAATTGCAGCCTCAGCGATGTCGAAGTTGATCCGGCGAGAGAATTTTTAGTGATCAAAGGATAATCTTTCAAGATAATCTCATGGATTATATTGATCAACGGATTGGTCACCGCATCAAAGCCGAAATCCTTGATGCAACAGCCAATCAACTTTCTGAAAGTTTGTGCACTGACAAAATCATTTTGATAATATTCGCTCAATGACAAGTCCAAGCTTCTCAAGATTTTTGTCAAAGTTGAATCGTTATTCAATTTCAAACGAAGATAACTGATGGAAGAAGGGTTCAAATTGATAAAGAATTTCTCAAAAATATATGAAATGGTGGAAAGAATGACAGTAGACCCTAGCAATTCCAAGTTCTCGTAATATGATGACGAATTGATACTCGTGTTGTAACTTTTCATCAAGTCGATTGAGAGGTCATTGCAAGTCTTGCTTTTCTTGATCAAAGTCAACAACTTATTTAGCAGAATTATCTCCTTATTTGTATACATTTGCTGCTCATGTTGGTATTCACTTTGTGACCTTGGTGGAGATTTGATACCAAACTCATCATCTTCCAGTAGAAGTGAAGCAAAGGAAGGTAACTTTGTATATGAGTTTTTGGCCAAATTCCTTAGAGAAGATGAAGATGAAGATCCTGGTAGCACAGGTTGTAGTAATGAATTAAGGGGGACAAGTTTAGATGAATATGTCTCAGGGGATGTGGAGTTGTAGCTGTGATGGCTATACAGTGGAAGTTGATGTTGTTGTTGATATTGTTGATATGGTATGGTATTGTCCTGTTGTGATGAAAACGGGTGGTCTTCTGTTCTCAAGATGTCGGCCATTTTAAAACTGTCTCCTTCATTACTCGAACTATAATCACCATCTTCTTCTTCATAATCTTCCGACTTTGGTGTCTTCATCATAACGAACTTTCTCATCTTTGAACTTTGTTGTCTCTTGCTCTCAGTACTTGATTTGGATTTGGTGGATCTTTTACGATTTCGCCTCACACTTTGTATGGCAACTTGTACTAATTTGACAAAATCCAGAGTGTAGATGTCATCCATATATTCAAATTCTTGCATCAAGATCTTGCTGCATTTCAAGATTTCCAAATCCTGTTCGCTAGCCTTTTTTTGGCTTAACTTCATCGAGTCAATCAATTCCAATCTTCTCGACGAAAACTTCTTCCATATTTTCTCATCATTAAAATTTAATTTTAATCTGATCTGATGCGTTATCCCAGTGGATTTGTTGGTCAGTGGTTCTTGTTGAGAGAGCAGTTCAAGTGTCAGGGAGAATGGCGATATTTCAGGCATTTTCTCTTTGTGATGGGTCATCAAAGAAAGCACAGCTTGGGAAGTGCTACTGGAAATTTATGTTTGATGGGTAATGATGTTTATTATGTTAGCAAGATGAAGTGATTCATAGTCGTTCCAAATTAAACAAGAAAAAAAAAAAAAAAAAAAAATTGAGCCATTTACAGTCGAGGCAATCTATCAATCAATGTCGATCAATGGATCAATTTTGTGCTCTAATGTGGCAAGAAGAGTAATACAAATCTACCACATCAATATATTTTTCACACTCTGTATGCACATGCTGATATACATGATGACATACATGCTGACCTAAGTATTTATTACCTTCATTTATCATATAAATTTACCTGCTGATTGTCGCACTACCCACCATAATTTTACTCACGATGATTTACTTACTTACTTATCTAAGGATGATGACTATGTTTGGCATATGAGTACACTACAATTTTTTCTTAGCTTATTTTTCCATCGATAGCCAGCTAATCGCCTACACCAAATCAGTCCGTGAGTTCAGCCGATTGCCGAATGTTAATGGTTTTTTTGATATCTTGTACACTACCGATTTTAGAAAAGGTCGTGTGCTTTTTATTTTTTCTGGAGTTTTTTTATCTTTTTTTTACCTCTTCCCGGGGGGTGTGTTGTACCCCGGAAAAGAGGGTGCGCGGGCTCACTCGCCCACAGAGCCGAAAGCGTGCATAATTACTCAATCCCCGGAGATGCGCTTCCCTCCCTGTCAAAAATGCTAAGTAGGTAACTAACTGATCAACTTGACCAACACTGGCAGCAAACACTTTTGGATCGAATGATCTGAGTCTCATGCTATTGTTATAATGACCTATTCCGCTGGTACGGGAGAACAACCACAATACTTTCCTTGTTCTATCCTAAACGATACTGACGTTATATAAATGCTCACACAATTCCTCCCTTTCATTCGTCATCATCATCATAGTGTAAGCGCACCAACTTGCAATATAGCTACCACAAAGATATAATGCCAGCATATACTCAGATTGATATCAAAGAAGAAGAGAGTGTCTTCCAACAGCAGACAAGGGAAATTGAAAGATGGTGGAAAGATGAAAGATGGGCAAAGACTAAGAGAATCTACAAACCACTGGATGTCGCTAACAAGAGAGGTACTATACAGCCAGATTATATCGGCAATCAATTGTCAAAAAAATTGTACAGGTTGTTACAAAAACATGATAAGGAAAAGACTGCTTCTTTCACGTTTGGGGCCTTGGACCCTATTCACATCACTCAGATGCTGAAATACCTCGATACTATTTACGTTTCAGGTTGGCAATGTTCCTCAACAGCATCTTCCTCTAACGAACCTGGGCCTGATTTAGCTGATTATCCAATGGATACTGTCCCAAGAAAAGTTGATCATCTTTTCAGTGCACAAATTTTCCACGATAAGAAACAACGTGAAGAGAGATTAGCGTTACCACAAAGTAAGAGACCAACCCAACATATTGATTTCCTTAGACCTATCATTGCTGATGCTGATACCGGACATGGTGGAATCACAGCTATAATCAAGTTGACCAAGATGTTTATTGAACGTGGTGCAGCCGGTATACATATCGAAGATCAGGCTCCAGGTACCAAGAAATGTGGCCACATGGCTGGTAAAGTTTTGGTTCCAATTCAAGAACATATCAACAGGTTGATTGCCATCAGGTTGAGTGCTGATATATTAGGGTCCGATTTAATTGCAGTGGCAAGAACCGATAGTGAGCTGGCGACTTTGATCACTTCTACAATTGATCACAGAGATCATTATTTCATCATTGGTGCTACCAATCCTGATATAGAACCTTTGGTTGATGTCATGAATGCTCTGGAACAAAAGGGCATATACGGTGATCTGTTGCTGAAGGTTGAGAGCGAATGGATTTCAAAAGCTGGATTGAAATTGTTTCATGAGGCTGTCATTGATGAAATCAACAGCAGCAGCAATGTCAAGGATAAAGCTGGCGCCATCAAACAATTTCAATCCAAAGTTAACCCATTGAGTGGTACCTCGAACAAGGAACTGCGGAATTTGGCTCGTTCAATTTTGAAAAAAGATATTCATTTTGATTGGGATGCTCCAAGGGTCAGAGAAGGTTTTTACAGATATCGTGGAGGTACCCAGTGTGCCGTCAACCGTGGTGTCAGTTATGCCCCATACGCTGATATGATTTGGATGGAGTCCAAGTTGCCGGACTATGATCAACTGAAGGAGTTTGCAGAAGGTGTCAAGTCGGTTTATCCAGACCAATGGCTTGCCTACAACTTGTCACCAAGTTTTAATTGGAATTTAGCCATGTCAACAGAAAATCAACGTACGTATATTAAACAATTGCTGAAGTTGGGTTATGTTTGGCAATTCATCACCTTGGCTGGGTTGCACACCACGGCATTGGCCATTGATAATTTCAGTAAGAATTATAGTGAACAAGGAATGAAGCTGTATGGTGCCATGATTCAACAGCCGGAGATTGATAATGGTGTTGAGGTTGTAAAACATCAAAAATGGTCAGGAGCAGAGTACGTTGATGACTGCTTGAAGATGGTCACTGGTGGTGTCAGTTCCACTGCTGCAATGGGCGCTGGTGTTACGGAAGACCAGTTCAAAGATAGCAAGGCAAAGATGTGATTTTGTGTAGTCAGTAGATTTCCATTTCCCTTTTTTATACAACAAGTTTACAGATTGCAAAATGAAAAACTTGAAACTCATGGTTTTAAAAAAGGTAAAGGTAATATTTGATAAATTCGGCAAGATCGATCGAATCAGTGAAAAAAAAAAAGGCTAGATAAATATAAAGTAAAACAAATGTCTAAAAAAGCAGACTAGCTTATTGTTGATCTAACATCGAACGGAGTCTTCTAACTTCGTCCTCCAAATCGGAGTTTCTTTTCAACAAAGCTTCAACTTTATCTTCCAATTGAGACATTCTTTCCATCTTTCTAGCCCTTGACCGTCTTGCAGCTTCAGTGTTTCTTGCCCTCTTGGCAGCAATTGGATCGGATTCATCATCAACTACAACAGGACTCAAAGCAACAGACCGTTGCTTTCTAGTGTATGAGATAACACCTAATTCATCAACATCCGAAGACTTCAGTCTTTTGATGCTACTTGCAATTGGCTTAGGTTGGTCCAAGTTTGGAGTAGCCAAAGGCGTAACAGTTTGAAGTTCAACTTCATCAAAAGAACGTTTCTTGGATGGTGATGAAGTCGAAGAAGTAGCAGCAGCAGCATCATCAATGGCAACAAAAGCGCTTTCAGTAATGGTGGAGTGTGAAGATGATGAAGAAGCCAGAGATTGTAATTCAGATTCGCTAAATAATGAAATCCATTTGTCCTCTTCAAAACCGAGTTCCAAATCATCTTTAAACATTGGTGAGTTTTCCAACTCGGGAGTGTCGAAAACAGAATCAACCAAACATGAATGTATCTCCAATGGCGAAATAGTACCAAGAGCAAGAGACAGGTATGATGACTCAGTGGTTACAGTACCAGCAGCAGCTTGTTCAATCAAAGCGGAATCATCAAAGTTGAATTCCTCTTTGACAGGGTGACTTGTAAACTTGTCAAAAACTGACTCGCCAAGTACAATACCAGCACTTGACGGCATTTGGTGACTTTTTGATTCTTGATCAAACAAGCTTGATTCGAAAATTAATGAACTTCTAGTAACAGACATTTTTGTAGGGGGTTGATAATAATATATAAATTTCTTCTTGTGATATAATAAAACTCTAATGGGATAGTGGTAATAATGATAGTATGATAATCGACGTCATTTTGGTGTAAATGATGGATAGTGATATTTTCTTCAGTAATAAATTACGGCAACAACATGGTGAAAGTATTTTATTTGAATAGTAAAAAGATTAGTTCTTTCTTCTTTTTAATTTCAATATATTTTTTCTCTTTAGACAATAAAGTGGGAAAAAAATGATAAATCAGGGGAGATTAAATTTGGAAATTTAACAACACATTTTTTCTGTTTCAATACAAATGATATAATAAATGATGTAAACACGAAAAATAGTTAATATAAAACTATTGGCGAGATAAAGGCAGTAATGAAAATGTAATTTTTGTTTGTTTATTTATTTGATTGTGTTTGTTGTTGTTGTTAACTGATTAAATTTTTTCCATAAATTGGGAATTCTCAGCGATTTATATATTGCGCCAAAAAAAAATTCAATGAAAAATTTTTCACTCGATTACGCGCGTATTCACCTAAAACGAGCAGTGGTGAGTCATAGATAAGGGAGAAGAAGAAGAGGGGGGTTTTGTTATCTAACTATCTATGCCTTCAAATATCATTCATTGAGGCAACTCTTTGGGTAGGCGATCCAGTTTTTAGAGGTGATGATGAAGTTGATTTTCCAATTCCCATTTGGATGAGTATACCAATAACCAGGTGCTGAATGTATCTACCGATTAACCGTGTGTCTGCTTACCGTGCTGCTCCCGAGCTGTTGCTGCTGAAGATGCTATTGCCGAGTTAGCAAAGCTGAAGAAGAGTGGCAACAGTG